>CAUEGO010000072.1:0-10829 GCA_958496205.1 Idaea biselata
TCACATCATCATACTCGGGTAGTGTCACTTCGGCAAAAGGCAGCTCTCTTTTAGAACCGAACACTAGCTTCGGTGACACGACCTGTCTTATAACTGATCCCATATGGCGCTCTGCTAGGCACCTGAGACAGTACAGTGGTCCACGCCGTGATACCAAAAGGTGGACGCTTTATCTTAAGCATGATAGATTAGTTTCGACGGAGGGTAGTCTCGCGCTCTCGCGGACATTCTCCGCAGACTCCAGTACACACACATAGTCCCCACCCACCATGAGCCGTGCGTCGGTGTCCCCCACGTCGCGCGCCACGGTCTCGTAGCGCCGCATGCACTCGCGCCACAGCCGCAGCTGCGCGGCCGCACTCTCGCGGACATTCTCCGCAGACTCCAGTACACACACATAGTCCCCACCCACCATGAGCCGTGCGTCGGTGTCCCCCACGTCGCGCGCCACGGTCTCGTAGCGCCGCATGCACTCGCGCCACAGCCGCAGCTGCGCGGCCGCACTCTCGCGGACATTCTCCGCAGACTCCAGTACACACACATAGTCCCCACCCACCATGAGCCGTGCGTCGGTGTCCCCCACGTCGCGCGCCACGGTCTCGTAGCGCCGCATGCACTCGCGCCACAGCCGCAGCTGCGCGGCCGCACTCTCGCGGACATTCTCCGCAGACTCCAGTACACACACATAGTCCCCACCCACCATGAGCCGTGCGTCGGTGTCCCCCACGTCGCGCGCCACGGTCTCGTAGCGCCGCATGCACTCGCGCCACAGCCGCAGCTGCGCGGCCGCACTCTCGCGGACATTCTCCGCAGACTCCAGTACACACACATAGTCCCCACCCACCATGAGCCGTGCGTCGGTGTCCCCCACGTCGCGCGCCACGGTCTCGTAGCGCCGCATGCACTCGCGCCACAGCCGCAGCTGCGCGGCCGCACTCTCGCGGACATTCTCCGCAGACTCCAGTACACACACATAGTCCCCACCCACCATGAGCCGTGCGTCGGTGTCCCCCACGTCGCGCGCCACGGTCTCGTAGCGCCGCATGCACTCGCGCCACAGCCGCAGCTGCGCGGCCGCACTCTCGCGGACATTCTCCGCAGACTCCTGTATACACACACATTGCACGATAAGTATTTGAGCTTTCAATGGCTTTAATTAAAATCTGATTTTGGTACTTTGCCCACATTTTCATCGTGTTCGTCAGCTTGGCCGGACCAAGCAATGGATTTCCACTACACTATTTATTTAATATTATTTAGTGCCTTCGTTCATATATTTGATACCTATGTATGTGGTTTCAAAAATTATCACGACCCATCCACCGTTACATGCTCCAAGTTATATATTCCAAGATTTGTACCTATTAATAATGTTTTAAGTTAATAATGTTTTTATTTCAGTCCTAGGAAGCTCTAAAAATAAGATATTACAAAAAAACATATAACGTCTGCTAAAAATGTATTAGCAAGTATTATATCTGACTATATCTGGCGACGCGACGTGGTATATAATAATAACCATCAGGTGAGATAGTGGTGACTTATCTATCGTATTTAAAAAAAATAACTTCAATTTTACTTAACATATTATTACAATTTGTTTATGCATGGATATTATGCTGAAGTAATATTAGACATACTTTACCTTCTGCCATGTAGTTTTAGTACAAAAAAGAGGACCCGCTTAGAGAGGAATAGTAAAAGTTAGTATAATAAATGGTATATAAACTTTACGTTTATCTTGCCGCTGTTATTAGTGTTCGAGATGCCTTTGAAACAACGCATCAATTCCTTCCACAGTTTCATCATCTTGTCCATCGCTTCACGCTGCTCGGCTATTTCTTGCTGAAAATATAAAACAATCACGTTTGATAACGATCTAACTAACTAAATAGTCTAGAAAATTGATAAGCGCCTCTACCGGACATAATGTGAAGCTTCAACTTTTTATGGACCAGTTTTGCTTTATCTCACACATTACATATTTAGGTACTTACCCCCATGTTTATAGACGTATCAAGTAAGTACTCTGGCTAAGTAAAATCTCTGTCACATTCTCGCAGACGTTGAGAACCAATGACAAGAGCAAACCAAATAAATAAATATTGCTCGATGTTACACACAGCGCAATCTCCCCAAACTAAGCACAGGCTTGTACTATTGGTACTAGACAACGGCTATACTACATATTATACTTTTTTTTTGTAAATACATACATATCATACATAGTAAACACCTAGACCGGAAACAAATATTTATTTTTAGGCATAAATACTTGCAACCGGCGGGAATCGAACCCGCAACCTCCTACATTGCAATCGGGCCTTTCCCCGACGCGCCACTGAGGTCGTCAAATGCATTAAGTTTGTGTAATTAACCGATTAATCGACTTGTCTATAAATAAGTTTGTTTAGGTTTACCTTAACCGCCTTCAAATAGTTGCTTTTTCCACTGATGGTGCTCGCGTCTCCATCCGCGACACTCAAACCTGAATCCCTTTCTTTCTCCGAAAACCTATCTCTGTACTCATCTTCTCTCGACACTACCGAACATCGTTCAAACCTGGACAAATTAATAATCTTACAAATATTATTAATGCGAAAGTAACTCTCTCTGTCTGTCTGTCTGTTACGTTTTCACGCCTAAACCGCTGAACCGATATTGATGAATTTTGGTATAGAGATAAATAGGACCTTAGAGAAGGACATAGGCTACTTTTGATCCCATAAAACCCGCGGGATCGGGACTTACGCGGGTGAAACCGCGGGCACAGCTAGTAATTTTAATAGAGTTTGTTGTTTACATGTTACAATAAATTAGGCCGTGTATTGTCGTTAAAGACGAATAAGGAATATCGGGGAGATCAGCGAAATTGGAGTTCTTTCCGCGCATTAGCGGCTGCTTGGTAAAATGAGTTTTATTTAAATCTAACAAAAACAATATAAACACTTTTTAAACTTACACGATTTCTGTTTATATTAGTTTTAGAACTTCGGGTCTAGATCGCGTTATAGACAACTATATTTTTTATTACCTCGACGTTTCGGCAAACGGGTTACACTGGCCGTAGTCCCGAGGAGACTCAAAGCCGTTTGCCAAAATGTCGAGGTAATTAAAACATAGTTGTCTATAACGCGATCTAGACCCGAAGTTCTGAAATAAAAACAGAAGAAATATTTAGAAAACTTACCTATCAGAATTCCTCCTAATATCCCGTCTGCCATCCCTCCGTTCCTTCCCCAAAAACCTCTCCTGATTAGGAAACACAGGATCCCTAAGTTCAGGTTTATCATAATATTTAGTCGGATCTTCATAATGCTTCAATTTCTCGCTCCGACTCGTACGGCGACATCTATCGTCGTAGCTCTCACGTTGGATGTCGAAACTCCGACTGGTCGTTTGTTCGCATCGTCTTCGCTTGTCGTCGTCGTAGCGTCTGTCGTAGTATCGTTCCGATTCTTTGCGGTAGTCGATGTAAGTTCTCGTTGGGACGGTGTCAGGGAGGTATTCTCTGAAGCGATCGTCATCGTTTCGTACTCGTGATTGGGTCAGGTGGACTTTGGAGTATTTCCTTGAAAAAAAATCCAGTGAAAATTATGCAGGACATATCGCACAGCGACACCTTGCTGCAATCTAAGCAATTGGGCGTGAATTATGATGACCAAATAGATAACGGATTGAGTACACATAACTTTTTTACATACATAACTTTTTACATACATAACATATTTACCTTGACTATATGTATAGCATAACTGATTTACCTTGATTGATCATAACAGCACCCGCATTTGTCGGGTTCCCTTGATTCGGCCCTCCATTTGTCGAGATCTCGCGTTTCGTTCCTCCGTTGCGGTTGTTGTTGCTGACAATTCTCCGAACTTCGTATCCTGTACGGAAGATCGACATGATGCGACCTGTCGGACGTGAGACGCTTCTGGCTGTCTTCGTAAAGTTCGGGTGAGGCCACTTCGCATTGGAGAGATTTGTGGCTTTGTGTTCTTTGCTGAAAATTGCTTAAGAATGAAGTCTTTTTTCGAGTTTTTTTCTGTTTTCGCGATGTTGGATTCAAAGTAGTAACTCATATTTGGGTTTAAGCGCGTGGTCATTGTTACTTTTAGCCTTGTTTCAATACTCAACGTTTCGAGACTTTTACAGGTCTCGTCTACAGGATTGACTGTCCTGTAAAGGTCTCGAAACGTTGAGCATTGAAATATTGTCGGCGCTGCAGCGGATTTTTATATTTACATGGAATATGGAATATGTTTGAGACATCACCTCTAGTACTAGAACATGATATCTTAACTTGCAGCATAATTACCACTTGTTGATTATTACTGTTATGAGGCGGAGTCTTATCGGACATCTGCGCACACAACTTGGCGAATGTTTCTAACAAAACTGACTGATCGATCCCTGGTGATGGCGATTGCTTTTGTCTGAAATATAAGATGTGGGTTAGATAAACACTCTAATAAATGGATTGCATTGCAAGTATGACTTACCGTTAATTTAATTAACTTATTTATATTTTTAATTAAAAAAATGAAAAGGTTTATCCCCAGTTTTTGGAAGATAATTCCAAGAAAAAAAATAACCGGTTAGAAAAGAGGTTTTTCTTTTTGTATGGAGAGTCACGAGTGAAAAAGTCTCCTAAAGAGTGTGCTATTTCGAAGAGGTAGGTATCAATCAAATTCTAAACATATTTTTTGAGTAAAATAATCCATGTGCTTTGTTACCGATCTCTTTCTCTAGAAGGTCCGTCATCTCGGCTCCGGCGGTGTCTGTGCCGATGTTCGCGGGACCGCGACCCGGACCGCTCGCGGTCGTGGCTCGAGCGGTGGCTCTCGTGCCGACGGACGTGATGGTGTCTGGAGGTAACATAACAGTATTACCTGCTGTTTTACCCACGTAAGTTTCGCTCCCGTGGGAATAATGGGATAAAAAGTTGCCAATGCGTTACTTCAGGGGGATATTCACAGCCGATCCGAAACCGGATCGGGGGCAGTCGTGGTGAGCGAAACGAAGATAAATTCCCGATCTTCGATATCGAAGTATCTTCTAGACCTTCTAGACTAGACATCTACATTACGGAGTTTCACTGCAGTTGGTTTGGTTTAGGTTTAGCAATTTTCTGAAGGTGCAACAACATACATAAGTCACTAAATATACGCTATACGATTAGCTAAATTAGTCTCGCTGAAACTAACGCTTTCGGCAGATTTCTCAGGTAGGTTTGGTAAATATTTAACTTCACTGGCTTAAGAAATACTACCTATAAGACTATCTATGCTGTTAGGTTACAAATTAGGAAGGTAAGGCGTTTTGCACCAGCATACGTACTTCTTTTTGTCTCTTTTAATAGCTTCTTCTAGGACAGCATAAATGAAGGAATCTTGATCGTGTGGTATATCATCAGTAATTCCATCACCTTTCTGTAACGAATGATTTAAACATACAGTGCATTGTGTATTACAACTCATCTAAACTTTGGCGTATGGAGCGTTGAACACAGTTTAATTTAATAAACCAGTAATTAACAGCGGTTCTAGGACTGCCCCTTACCGATTCCTACAAATTAACCAACCTGTATTTAACGGACTATGTCGTTGCGCCAAACAGAGTCATCCGTGTTCCGATACGTTGACCGGTGGAGCCACTAAGGCATACGGATCTTGTTCCACTACCTGTCTTCATTTTTTAGATAAGTGTGTTACATCTTAGGCCATATCATCACTTACCATCAGACGAGATAGTGTTCAAACGCAGATCCATCGTCTACAAAAAGACCTAGTTATGAGTAGGTAAAGAAATAATATAAGCGTTTTATTTGATAGAAGCAGAGTCGCGCACTCGCGTAAGTCCCGATCCCGTGGGAATATCGGGACCAAAAGTAGCCTATGCTACTCCTCGATAATGTAGCTTTCTATTGGTGAAATATTTTTTGAAATCGGTTCAGTAGTTTCAAAGATTACCCGGAAAATACATACATACATACATAATTGTTACCAACGTAACCTCTTTATAATATTAGTATAGACAAACAGTAAGGATGAGATGATAACTCTCACCTGTGGAGGAGTGATAGAGCGAGGCGTGGACACCATTCCTGCTTTCAACGCTAGCGATATTCCTTCTCGTCTGGAAATCAGTAGACTTTTACAATCTTAAGCATAAGTAGGTGGGGACAGTACCGATTGGGCACCAATGTCTTCTTCTTTAGGAAATACATATACCTACCTACCTATGCGCTTTTAATTTTTTAACTCCTGCGGTGAAAGAAAACATCCCGTCGTCGTCGTCTCTCGTCTCAAAACCACGTACAATAATTATGAAGATACGGACGGAAAACGCTTTTATACCTTTACCTAATCTAATTAGGTATTGTGTAGCCCCGGCATAGAGATAGGGCTAATATCTCTTTCCGTAGGTGTCGTAAAGGGAAAGAAGTGGGACCAAGCAGTGTATCCGCCACCGTGCAGGAGTCTTAGTATCAGGCAATGAAGCGGCCGGTCGTAAAAACATTGACAAATTTATTTGCAGTTGATAAATATGGTCAATAAGAATTACCTACTACGTTTTAGCGGACCTCGAGAGGTATGCGATCAGGAACATCGTGAATATTAGGTACCTACTTGTAGAAAGGCGAGGGTCGACTTTCCAACCCTTATGCGCAGAATGCGACTCGGTCAGTATAATTTGGAAATTCCTAATTAGTGCAGTTTAAGGTATCCTACTAATATGTAATTGTTGTAATACATTACCTTCATAAGTAATGAAGTAAGTAAGTTAACCAGTATGGTTTGTTACTCCATCATTCAAAAAACTACTGAACCGATTGCGATCAAACTTTGTATGCAAAATGGCTGGTGATCTGGATTAACGTAGGCTACTTTTTACCCCGATATTCTCATTGGATCGGGGCTTGCAACCGCGGGCGTAGCTTGTTTCAATGTAGTCATTAGATAAAGTAGGTTGGGTACATACGTAGGGCGCCTGTGCCGTCTGGGAGACCTTGAATCTCTTCGTCCTTCGCGGGACGAACGCGACATTGACGGACTGCAGCTTGTTTTTGGCCTAATTAGGAACAAATTATATACTAGCGACCCGCCTGATTTGCACGGGGTGTATAATACATTATAAACCTTTATCTTGAATTCTTTATATAAATCTACTAGCAGCGTCCCGCGGTTTCACCCGCGTAACTCCCGATCCCGTGGGAATATCGGGATCAAAAGTAGCCTATAGCCTTCCTCAATAAATGGACTATCCAACACTGAAAGAATTTTTCAAATCGGACCAGCGGTTCCTGAGATTAGCGCGTTCAAACAAACAAAAAAAACAAACTCTTCCGCTTTATAATAATAATAACTAGCAGCACCCCGCGGTTTCACCCGCATAAGTCCCGATCCCGTGGGAATATCGGGATCAAAAGTAGCCTATAGCTTTCCTCAATAAATGGACTATCCAACCCCGAAAGAATTTTTCAAATCGGACCAGTGGTTCCTGAGATTGGCGCGTTCAAACAAACAAACAAACTCTTCCGCTTTATAATAGTATAATAGAAGATAGATAATATATAATAATATATAGATATAGATAGAAGATAGATAGATAGTACCTACCTAATAGATTAAAAAAAAACGCATCATTGTCCGTTGCGTAGTTTGAATATAGAAAGGGACAGACAGTAGCGACTTTGTTTTATACAAAGTAGCTTCCCACTATATGTAGTGATCAGTGTTGTTAAACCCACACTTCTTAAGGAACTTAGAATTGAAAAGACGTTTTGACAAAAAAAAATATTTTTTTTTACTTGACGGTTTACGTTCGACCCGCTCCCCGACGAGCCCCGTTTCGTAGGGGTTCAAACCCATAACCTCCGCAGTATCGTTCAGCAATTGTTGGTGATTTTGCAAATTTTGCGAAATAAAAAATAGGGGCTCAGGGTCTTAGGAAAATTAAAGCGGAATACTCACCTAACAACGGGATCGTCATCTGGATGTCCATCCAAAGCCGCTGAAGTCATATTTTGCAAGCTTACTTTAGTGGCTATTATTTCTAAGTTAGGATGACATCCCTGTGTAAGGCAGATTTTGAACAAAATTATCCAAAATGACTTAGGCATGTAACACAGCACAAAATTACTGAATTTAAAGAATTCCGATACGTAGGCTGCTGCATCCATTAAGGAAGGCTGGTTAGGCACGTATTCTATAACTAAATCGTCTCAGCATTGTTAGATTTTTCTCGAAAACGGTTCAGCAATTTTTGGTAATATTACCAACACTTCAAAACCTTTAATGCAACTAGTTTCCTAAAATTGTTTAGTTATCTTTAAAATGAGCATGCTACATTTTAGAACGTTCTCTTGCCTTCTGGTAGTCAAACGCTCATAAAAATATAAAATAACAACAAATCTCGATTCTTGGTCTATTATTACAACATCGCTTAGGTTGTCGTTAAGTTGTGACCATAAAAAAACCTTAGCAAACATAAAAAAAATTGAGAACAGATTTTATATACGAAAAGTGCTTGGTCCTCCTGGAAGAGTTTTGGCCTGGCAGCACACGTACGTTTTCCGTATTCGGATTCCTCAAATGGTTCAAATCTATATAAAATGTCTTGATTATGTACCGCATACCGAATATTCCGAACCGAAAATATACTTACCGACTGTAAAAATTCAGAATGAAAAAAAAAAACAAATGTCTGCACTAGGGTCACGGAATTCCAGTCTACATTCCGTATTCGGAAGACGGACGTGTGTTGAGGGCCTTAATCTTTTTAAAGAGTCGTCTATTTACGTTATAATCAGTCATCTACGCACTTACATTATTAGAGTCATCAGTAGCTACAGAATTTGATTCATCACGCCGTTTCCTCGACCATTTACTCTTCGACGCGTCGAATACTTCGAATAACTTCTTATTATCACTCGACTGGCACTCCATCGAAACCAAGCTCCCAAACACATCAGATTTAAACTATATTATACTTTATCATATTTCATTACTGCTAAACTTGTGTGGTTTCAAATATTTTTTATACGCAAAATAAAAATTTAAAAAATATATTTACCAAACATTAACGGATGGAAATGAGATGACAAATGAATTGAAAAAGGAATTTATTTGACATGTTCTTTGATGCCAGAATATTTTATAAGAGTAACAGAATAGGTTTTATATGAAAACGAAAACAGGTGCGGTGCATTGGCCGATATGAATTTTTAATCAGCAAAACAGATGTTGGGGTTTTTTGGGACCTTCACGTCGTTCACACTTTTACTGATCCGAATACGCCGTTAAAAGATGGACGAATACTCACTTCACGATAGAAGCCGGAATGATAAGACAAAACGAGGCTAAATACTCTAACAAGCGTGATGAATAGTTTTCTGTGATATCGCGCTGTGGCCTTTTCTGTACGAGGGATTCGTTAAGGCTGTGTTCAGTTTAGATCGCCGCGCACACGCATCAAACTGGTACTTTACGATTTACCCAGTTCATCAATGGTAGAAACAAGCGCCGAGGCGTACAACTACTGGGTAAACAAACTGTGGTTTAAGATGGGTTTAACTCAGTAAGTACATACTATAGTACATTTTTCCACTCGCTTCACACCAGTCAATCGTAGTAATATAAGAACGCGAGCGGTGAGCATATTGTGGCAATATCGATATCGCATAATAACAAAAATGCGTTGTGCGCCCACCCATTACCCACTAGGCAAAATGTATCGGTTTAAGATCAAACGATCGTTTCCATAGCGCGAAAGAGTTGTATGACTATTATGAAAACAACCGTTGTATGTTGAATTGACACATGACTCCGCTCCGCTCGCAGTGGAAGGCCGGCATTACTGACAAGATCTATCAGGGGGATAGAGCGAAATACTCTTTGCACAGCTCCCACGTTTTACGATCTGGTGTGCAGCGAGTGAAAAACTGTATTTCAGTTCTATCACCCTAAATGCACTATTTGTTCTTTCTTTCTAAATACTTCGCAAATCTCTATCGCGGATTTTAGAATAATTTGTGAGTACACTCATTAAATTTAGTAGTGTAATGTTAGGATCACATAAATCAGACATACACTGGGTAGAGTGGATCATAAATAACGATGACTGAGGTGTGGACAAAACGACTATAAGCCAATTGATAAAAAAATAAAATTCAGATTCAATTTTCAATATATTATAGATTATTGTAATAATTCACATTAAACTTAATTTAAACTTATATCCCACATAAGCTCCTCACACTCATCCAACTACTGTCGTCTTATAAGATAGGCGCTAAAGGTACTCGGTATAAAATCTCCATCATAAAACCAATAAACAGATTCAAGTCCCATTTTTATTATAAAAATCAAAATTACGAGATAGTATAATACAATCATTTCCGTCAATCGAACAATAGAAATCGATTATAGCACATTGATAATCCTCGTAAATAAAACATCGTGGACATAAATAACAGAACGGTACCGCACAGTATTTAAGGTCGGGCGCGCGGCGCGTGTCGTATCGTATAACAGTCTGTCCGGATCACTATATTTACATATCTACCGGGTACCCGGTAACTCGGAGTTCACATAACTAACACTAGCACTGGCACTAGCACACTAGCACACGGGTCACTCGAGGTCCGGCTGGGCGTGGGCGGGGGCGGGCGCGGCCGGCTCCGGCGACTGCGTGCACTGGTACAGCACGTCCGCCAGCTCGTGCGCCACCTTCTGGTCCAGGATCTGGCTCATGACGAGCGAGAGCAGCCGCCGCTCGTGCCGCCGGATCAGCGGGCGGTTCTCCGGGCGCTCCGCCAGCCG
>CAUEGO010000073.1:0-18853 GCA_958496205.1 Idaea biselata
AGTTACACTACGGCTCTACAAGCAAATCTGTCAGCAACGCGCGTGATCATTGCTCAACACAAGTGTTTGACCGAGCGCCACGCCCGCCACCGCACCGCACCGCCCGCGCACGCCGGCGCCGGCGCCCGCGCCGCCCGCCCGGTTGTTCGCGATGTGTAAATTGTTGCTATACCATTGCTCAGGTCGGTAACTCCGAATCCGGGTTTATAATCCTATTTGTTTACACAGTATTTCTTGTAGCTACATAACATCCAGAAATAAAACCGAATTAAAACATTAAGTGTGGAAATAGTCCGTGTTTAGTGAGCGATGGGCACGCTCGGATAATGGTTTAAAAGGAGGCGCGGATGACTGTTTTTAGTTTCTTATTTTTCATTATTTATCAAATTTATACCTCACAAAAAAAAACATTCCCGTTCAAGTTCCATCAGCATTGATGCGAGGAATTCTCACAGAACCGGCGTAGGTTCAGTGTTTTTTCCGGCCATTGACATGTAAAATGGTAAAGGTACCTAATCAACTTCAAAAAAGGTGAAAATATGGACTTGAAGATGAAGCGCATGAAATGTGCGTGGATAGAGGCATGACTAAAGCACCGGACTACATTAGCAGATCTATTTTATAGAGAGTGGTATTATATCCAGCCTGACGACCTCGCTCTTCAATCGTTTCGCAAAAAGGATGGTCGCGCGTCCTCTCGTTAATTTGGAGCGCGCGCCCCAGCGACCTCGAGCGCCTGACACGAGGTCGACTCGTAATTGTCTTCGATTTCGATACATCTACTTCACATACATAACTTAAAATATGGATGACGTTAAAATGCATAAAGTTCTTAAATAATTGTGTACCATTGTTTGTATTCGTGAGTGGGCAACTCGCACGACGAGCAACAGTCTCGGTCCTTCCGTTTGTTTCTGTTACCGTGCTCAATCCTCCGTTGTTTATTACTAATTAACATTTAACTGTGGGAAAACATCAAACGATACCCTCTCTCTCGTGACTTGGAATTCAGTTAAGCCTCGTTCGGTCTAGCGATTGTTACGTTATTATGTTTTTATCATCATATCATACATCTGATTCATGCAGTACCTATATCTTGCTTCGTCCAAGGTCTCGATAATTACCTCATGTTTTATTTTTATTGCGTTCCCACTTTGCTTTAGTTATCCATATACCTATCTGTCATATCAGTAGTCAGTCACTGATGTTTTATGGTTAAAGTAGTCGTGCGTATGTGCGTATCTATTGGTATATTTAGAAGGAATGTGATGCGTCTGGCGGGCGTCAGTGAACAACCGTCGCGTCGGCGTCGTCGGCGCGGTGTCTGCCCACCAACTCACCACCACCTTCTCTCTGCTCGTGACCGATCTGATCACAATCATCAGTCTGCTAAGCTAATGGATGGATGGACCCGGTACCTACATTAGTTGCTTGTTTACGGAGAACGTGTACCGTGATCGTGCGTGACTCACGATATTTATCGAGTCTTTAGGTTATCAATCACACACATCTGTCGATAACGAATATTCATATTGTTTAAGATCTGACATTTACCTGGCCATCGAATTTTTTCAGTGTAAATATTTTGATACGACGATACATACGACCAGAAGCCCGATTCCCGTATTTCAATTGTCTTCTGAAATTTCGAATTGCAATCATATTAAAATGATATTCGTGTATTTAAATATCATTACAATTCGAAGTCATGGTCATTGAATATTTTTATAACTCAAACTCTTATAATATATTATTTATATCTGATAATTTTAACATAGTAGTTTTAAACAACAAATTATATTTTTCAAGTATTACACTGGTCAACACTAGTTTTGTTTCCTTTACTTTTTTGTCTGTTATTAAGTATTTCCATGGCCCTGATTCTGAAAAACATAATAGGAGATTGGGAACAGCTTTACTTTTTGAAATAAACATATTTATTATTTTGACAAAAAATACAGAAAATTGAAGCAGTGTGTTCACAAAATTTCTTTTAAACAATGAAATGATCTTTTATACGATTTCCTTGAATGCACGACTTTAGGTAGATCTCGTTGCAAACTCCAGCAGTAGTCTGCCATCATATGTGAGTTCCACCGCCCCTGATAACGCTCTTCCATTGTTCGAAGATCCTGGTGAAATCTTTCACCCTGCTCTTCACTTAAATCACCTAGGTTTTGAGGAAATCGGTCTAAGTGTGAATGTAGGAAGTGAATTTTTATGCTCATGTTGCATCCAAGCTCTTTTAGATTCGATAGCATGGACTCAACAAGCTCGACGTAGTCGTCAGATTTCTTATTGCCAAGGAAATTACTCATAACCAAAACAAATGAATTCCAAGCTTTGGATTCGATATAGTCATTGAATTGACAAAATTTGAATCTTTCACGAGTTGTCTAATCTGTGGCCCATCAAAAATACCAGCTTTCAGTTTTTCTGTACTTAATCCAGGAAATTTGCGTGAAAGAAAATTGAAACATTCGCCATTTTTGTCAAGCGCCTTCACAAGCTGTTTCATTATGCCGAGTTTAATATGAAGTGGTGGAAGTATGATACGGTCTCGGTTAACTAAAGGCATGTTTATCACATTCTTTATACCAACTTCTAGCTCTTCTCGCACAGGCCAATCTTTTTGTGACCAATGGTGTTGTTTGTCACGACTGTCCCACAGACACATGAAACACGGGAACTTTGTGTATCCCCTTGTTGACCCAAAAGAAAGTTAACCATTTTGAGATCAACACAGATGAACCATTTGTGATCCTGATACTTAATTTTTTCCATGACCTTAACAATATTTGCGTATTCATCTTTTAAAGACACCGAATGTGCAATAGGTATAGAACCGTACTTATTACCGTTATTAAGCAAAACACATTTCAGACTTCTTTTACTGCTATCTATGAAAAGACGCCAATCACTAGGTTGGTACTTTTGTAATCCCATGTGTTGCAAAATACTACCTACATCGTTACAAAAAAACTAAATCCTTCTCTTGTGAAAAATATGGTAAAAGATTTTTTTCTCTAGTACGATAAAATGTAACATTTGTTTCCGGAGTGAGCATTTTTTTTTCTTTTAAACGAGATGCTAAAATTTCAGAAGCTTCTTTCGGTAAGTTTAAATCTCTTACTAAATCATTTAACTCTTTCTGATTAAATTGTTGAGGTTCTTGACTAAACTTGTAGTCTGAATCAGAATTTTCACTTGATGAATTTTGTTCGGGTTCACAGGGATTTGGATCATCAAAAAATTCAGAAGTGCTGGTTTGTTCCTGTCGTGATTTCAATTGAGGTCGCTGAGCAGAAGATAAGTTAGGATATGACCATTGTTTACGATTTCTAGGGTTAATTCCGTTTATTTTCACGACGCAGAAGTAACAGTCATCATGATGGTTTTGTGGTTCTCGCCAAATCATGGGTGTATCGAATATAAAAGCATCTCTTTTCCACTGGACCACAATCGTAGACATACCACACATTTCTGGCACACAATATGAGGACCCCACGGCTTGTTTTGATTACACAATTTTAATTTAAAGTATTGATGATACGCAGTTTTTACAAAGTCGGATATAGGTTTTCGATATTTTGCAAATACATATTCACCACAAATATAGCAAAAACAATCGGGATTAATCACACAACATCTTCTTGACGAAGCCATATCGACAATAGCAACAAAATATAATTCAGTGTCCAATAAAAAAACACAAATCTTATGTGAAAATAGTAAATGAAATGAAAATAGTAAATGAAATGAAAATAGTAAATGAAATGAAAATACTAAAAGTTTGCTTCAACTCAAAAACAAAAGCTGTTAGAGAAAAAGTTATTCCATATTTAAAAAATACGCGCCAATTTCAAATAAAAACAAACAAAAAATCACAGGAAACAAACATTTTTTTTTTGTTGGCCAGTGTTATCTATACTAATATTATAAAGCGGAAGAGTTTGTTTGTTTTTTGTTTGTTTGTTTGAACGCGCTAATCTCAGGAACCACTGGTCCGATTTGAAAAATTCTTTCGGTGTTAGATAGTCCATTTATTGAGGATGGCTACAGGCTATATTATATTTTCAAAAAAAATAGGGATCCTTACTAAAAGTTCAATAATGTAACACAAGGTGTGAAAAAAATGACCAAAAAATTCCTTACGCCGCGTGCGCTGCGAAAACTATTGGATACTACAACTTTGTAGAACATGTAATTGTCTACAAAATAAATCGCGACACCATATGTCTAACTATTGTAGTTGTCTCACAATAAGTGTTTTTGTAATTTTTGTAAATAATTAAAATGCCGTCGCTTTAATAACCTTTTATTTTGTACCTTGGTATTAATCCTTATCAAAATAAATTACTTCATATTCAAGACGAATTCAATACCTTTCTAGGATCTTTTGAATTATTTAATTCGGACATTTCATTCAAAAGATATCGCGATATTAAAAATGTAAGTATGTTGCAACCAAATAAGTATTAAGTATTGCGCGCGCATGTATGAGCGCGGTCGGCTCCTTGCAAAGCGGTTGTGCTCAGCGATACTTTTTAATACTCCTTTTTAGGGTTCCGTACCCAAAGGGTAAAAACGAAACCCTATTACTGAGTCTTCGCTGTCTGTCTGTCCCTCTGTCCGTCTGTCACCAGGCTGTATCTCATGAACCGTTATAGCTAGACGGTTGACATTTTCACAGAAGATGTATTTCGGTAGCCGCTACAACAACAAATACGAAAAACAAAATAAAACAAAAATTTAAGATTGGCTCCCATACAACAAACGTCTTTTTTAGTTATTGTTGTCAATTTCCATATCTAATTGGATTTTGTATTATATAATTTTTGTACAGATGTTATAAGTACAGAATAATAAATAAACAAATCTAGCTGTGTAGCCCCGACATTAGCTGTGTAGCCCCGGCATAGAATAGGGTTACCCCATCTCATCCCGTGGGTGTCGTAAAGGCGACTAAGGGATCTGAGGGAGATTAGCTAACCTTAAGTACTCCCCGCGCGGTGGCGGATAAACTGCTTGATCCCTAAGAGGGTTGGTGTCAGGCAGGCGGCCGGCCGTAAAAACATTGCCAAATCTAATTGCAGCAGGTATGGTCAATGATGACTTACCGTCTGCGCCAACCCCAAATAAAAAAAAACAATTTGGGGTTTATCGGATCCCGGGCTCCCGAGAGGGATGCTACCGGGAACATCGCTCAGATGAGAAGAAATAAATAAACAAATCCTGAAAGTCACTTTTCTACGCGGACGAAGTCGCGGGCACTGCTAGTAGTAAATAACGAACAGAGAGTGACGCATAGATCTAAATGAAGTTATTTGAGGTGTGTGCGCGAGCGAGCCGCATGCATGTGGTAGGTATCGTATCAAGACGTGTCGTGTCCAACGTATGTAATAAGGTGTAGGTGATTCGATTACGGTTGTAATCGCGGCCATTCGCGGCGCAGACAGAGGGCAAATGGGGCAACCAGGGACCCGTGGAGGACGTTACGTAACATGGGTTGTTGTTGCTTGAAGCAAGCGGCCGGCGAACTTCGCATCTACCAAGCAAGCAACGTTCACTCAATTAGTCAAACCTAAACGATAATCGTGCCATTCGTAACTCGATTTGCTTCTGACTCCACAACCCCAAACATTTATGTGATGGTGATCGTTCGTTACTTATATTATCCCCAATAAGGAAAGTCCCGAGAAGAACTGCAGTATCCAGCGTTCACTTTCATCTCGGCTACCTTGTTAAACTACAAAAAAAAACTTAAAATGCAGTTCCATAAGTTCAACAGATTATAATAAAATATATGCCACCGATTGAGTTCTGGTAATAACAATAAATTTCGTTGTTACTAGGTACCACTTTATCTAACGTTCGTTTCAGCCGATCGCGATGGACTGTTTACGTGTTAAAGAATTTATGTTAAGACAACGTTTGTGGAAAAAATATTAGAGAATCGAGTTTTGAATTTGTATTAAGTAGGTAGTTTGTTAGGCAGCTACTTAGTAATAAAATTAAACTATACTTCACTCAAAGACAGGTCAATAAATAGTACATTACGTTTTACGAACGGTCGACTAGGTATTTATTGAAACATCAATATCAACATCTCTACCGAACTAAACATTCAAGTAATGTTTACTTGCAATTTTCCACATGTCTTTCTCTCTCTGTACCGTTTGTATAAATAAATGAACATGCTCGGTCCCACAGATTGTCTCTTAGGATAGGATGGTAAAGCTGACGCTGCAAGCTCGATGCCTAGCGCGCTCCCTGACCGCGCCTCTGATGCTGTACGTAGTAGGTACCGCGTAGCTAACGATTTAGTTGTCTTATCAAACCAAGGCTGTTGAGGCGGCGCGGGCGCGGGCGGCGGCGGTTTGCGAGCGGGTGCTCCGGAACAGTCCAGCCCTTAACCCGAACGCTAACCGCTAATGTTTGATTACTTTAAACTAAGACAGTTATAAACACAGGTACATAATGTACTGAGCTGAAACTGAATGGCATTGTGTGTGTGGAGCCGAGTGCGGTTGACTAATCCATTCCTGTGTCTAAAATAAGACGTGACTTGTTTCCTCAGTTGGGCACAGATTAAAAAGAGGAGTCAGCACGTGGAGCGCCGACCGACCGCGGTCTACTCATAGTTGTATATCTGCCCGCGCCCGCCGCCGCCGCCGAACGGACCGATGAATCATGGTTATTGATCTTTGCTACATACAGCTTACATAGTCGAATGGATCGAATGTCGATAACGGTGATTTTGTTACGGTCATTGTCTCAAATGTTCATTAATATTTTAGTACAGTTTCGTAAATTTAGTTAGAATGGCTAAGTAGGTATATCTTTATTAGCATATATTTATTTCATGGGTAACATAGATAGAGACACTCAAGCCAATACACTATACTTATCATTAAAAGGCAATACGTAAGAACTTGGTGATATTAGGGCGTTCCCCTTAAGCGACGTTCGGTGGTGATGGAACTGCGAAACATGCTAGGGCGGCCCCCCTTTAAAAGCTACGTTGGTGGTGATGGAACTGCGAAACAAGCTAGGGCGTCCTCGTTAAAAAGCGACGTTGGTGCGGTGATGGAACTGCGAAACATGCCAGGGCGCCTCCCTTAAGCGACGTCGGTGATGATGAAACTGCGAAAAATGCTAAGGCGTCCCCGTTAAAAGCGACGTTGGTGGTGATGGAATTGCGAGACATGCTATGGTGTTCCCCTAAAGCGACGGAAGAGCTAATCAGCAACCCACCGTTACATTCTCCGAGCTACGAATTGCTAGCTGGAACATTATTCATACTCATACTTATTTATTCAAACCATAGGTACACTGCAATAAGTTATTGATGTGAAACATCTATCGGCGAGAGTACCTAAACCAAAAAGTTCCCATGGCGATAGAGGCCGTGGCGACGCCTCGCCACGCTATAGGTATATATTATGGAATATAATAATATGTACTATACGTAGTGAGTCGATGTTACACATCTATCTGCCAGGCGTCTGCGCGTCCCGGCGACGACGGCTCGAATTTTCTTTCTTATCTGGAACACTTGGTCACGGCAAAATTAATAAAATAAAAATATAACATAAATTGATTTCAAATAAAACACAACATAAGTGAGTATCGGAGTTGCTGCTGTAAATAGGCATTGTCAGAATAACAAATAATAATCTATACTTACTTCCATCTATACCAATATTATAAAGAGGAAATATTTGTATTTTTGTGTGTGTCTGTGGCTGTATGTTTGTAATGAATAAACTAAAAAACTTCTGGACCGATTTCAAAAATTCTTTCACCAAAAGAAACTCACATTATCGAGGAGTAATATAGGCTAATTTTAATCTCGATATTCCCACGGGATCGGGACTTACGCGGGTGGAAACCGCGGGACGCAGCTGTTATTAATAACAGAACATTGGCACGATAACAGGACGCAGTGCCGAATTAAGCGCCATTCTGCAACGACGTCGTATCAACATCAGCTGTGTGCAAGAAATACAGCCTGGTTACAGACGGACAGACAGCGTATAGTCTCAGTTAGCCGCCCGGTTTATCTGACGGGTTCAATGTAAAAGTTGGCGTTTATCAAGGCAGTGCATTGAGTCCTCCAAAAACCAACTCCATAGAATATCTTGTATGCTGACGACATAGTTCTAATATCAGTGTGCGAGAACTACAAGACGACTTAGAAAGATGGAGAGTCTCTAGAAGAAAATGGCCTGCGCATTAGCAGAACAAAAAACGATTAAATGTGTAACTTTAATCCGAAAGCTCCACTTGAACCGGGCATTTGACGCTGGCTGGCACGGCACTCCCTAGAGATAAAACTTTTAAGTACCAGTCTAGAATCCGTTTTCTCCGATGATGGCTGTATAGAAGCGGACGTGACACAGAGAGTGGCATCTGGATGGTTGAAGTGGCGTACTCTCACAGGGGTACTATGCGACGTTAAAATGCCGATAGGAACTAAAGGAAAAGTGTACTAAACGGCACCTTTGTATAGTAGCGAAGTCAGCGACGAAAAAAATCCATGAACAGAAGCTACATACTACCAAAAGGTGTATGCTGAGATGGGCGGGAGGAGTAGCACTCAAAGACAGAGTACGTAATGAACATATAAGAGGTAGCTTTCAAGTTGCCCATAACCCATAACCATAACTCCATAACCGACAAAATATCAGAATCAAGGCTCAATGGTAATGACACGTAATGCGTAGGCCTGACGACGATCACGTGGTGAAAAAGTGCCTTTCCATAGCTGCAAAAAACAGGGGCAGGGGAAGACCTCAAACTACTTGGATGTCCAAAGGGACATGAAATGCCTCGGCCTCAATGACGAGGCCACGAACATGTGATCTACATGGCGCCGCATGATATGGAAACCCAACCCGAGCGAAGATAGGTAGATTTAAAAAAACATTCAACATTTTTTTTTGATAATATAATATGGCAAATCGGGCCAGCGGTTTTTGAGATTAGCGCGTTCAAACGAACAAATAAATTCTTCAGCTTTATATTGTTACCCATATACCGTATTATGTGTGGCAGGCGGGCGGGTGCGGGTGAGCGGGTCGATCGGGCCGAGACCACGAGCGCTGATCATTCGCGCATGCATCATCCGGGTCAATTGGACACATTATATAACGTCTAACTAACGCGTCTGTCTGTGTGTATGCAGGGAAACTGTTCATTACTACATAGGTAGGCACAGACAGGCTGATATGGCTGTGAGCGAGCTAGTCCCAATTTCTCAACACCTACGCCACTCTGCCACTCGTTTATTAGGAATGCCGTAACGTCCTTAATTGGCTTCGTATTTGAGCAATTGTTGCTCATAGATCAGCTGGTAAAGTATGTTCGGTGGGTGGAGAGAAAAAGGATACGGACGAGTTTCTCTCTCTTCGTTAATAACCTTATTAATAAACGTGGAGTAAAGTTGGAATTGTGAGACACTTGTCTTTTTCCGTGACAAGAACTTTCAAAGTTGACAGACAGAAACAAAAAGTGGTAAAATTACTCTGACCTTACTCCATGTTTATTAAAATGGCTATCAGAGATTATACTAAATAAATAAAATAAATAAATAAATAAATATTGCACGACGTTACACACAGCGCAATCTAGCCCCAAACTAAGCACTAGGCTTGTACTATGGATACTAGACAACGGATATACTAAATATTATACTTTTTTTTTTTTTTGTAAATACATACATATGATACATAGAAAACACTGAATATCCCATGTCTTCGGACCGTGGTGAGTCCTAGGACATGTTGGTCTCCTCACGATATTTTCCTTCACCGTAAGAGCGATGTTATTAGCGCACATACCTTTTTCTTAAAGAAAAAGACATTGGTGCGCGGTCGGCCTGGATTCGAACCCACGACTCTCGGAATGAAAGCCGGGGTATCTACCACTAGACCAACACCGCTCTGCAGCGGGTATGTACCTACCTACATCTTTCATAATATAATCACAGTTTACCTGGTTGTATCTGAATCTAAACCATAAAACTGCTATAAATTTCAAGGAATCGGGACTTTATGCGGGTAAAACCGCGTGACACAGCTAGCTCAAATGGTATAAATGGCCTCTTCAACGAAACAATAATCCAAAGAACGCGATTCGTAATGAGTAACATTCACCTGTGCTACTTCATATTGTATAGCTAACGTACAATCAAAAGTAATCAAATATTTTGCCAATAAAGATCAAGAGATTACTTATATGTAGGTACGAAACAGTAAAAGACACAACGATGTGTGGATGACCCAAGCCCCCAAACACACTATTAATGAATATAGCAGCTCCCCGCGGTTTCACCCGCATAAGTCCCGATCCCGTGGGAATATCGGGATCAAAAGTAGCCTATAGCCTTCATCAATAAATGGACTATCCAACCCCGAAAGAATTTTTCAAATCGGACCAGTGGTTCCTGAGATTAGCGCGTTCAAACAAACAAACAAACAAAAAAACAAACAAACTCTTCCGCTTTATAATAGTAATAATAATAGATAAAGAGCTCGCACATGTCGGTGGTGCGCTGGTCGCATCGCAACCACGATTACTGATTAGTATTTTGATAGTGTTCAGAGTAATCTGTGTAGGGAACAAACGGACAGGTTCAGTGAGAAAGCATTTCCGTGTCGCAACCCCACACTCGTTAAAATGACTCATACTAACATGTTATTCAATGCATAACGTAGTAAATTAAATTGTTAGAATTATTCGAACAATCGGCTAATCGATTCGCCTCCGATCCGACATACCTACTTACATTACGAGTATTGTTTGACTAGCTGTCTCCCGCGTTGTGAGTGCGTCGCGCATTGTTTCATCCACATTTCCTAGTATTTCTGCGAACAGTACGTTGGAACAGTAGACCTCACGACTCACGAGCACTAACTTTATTGCTAAGTTACGATCTAACAATATCGACTACAACTTTTACTATTACCTAGCTAATTTAGTCTATGCTATATTACCCATTTAAAGAGTTCCTAGGTACGCCATCAAAGCTTAATCTATTGGGAGAATTCTAAATGTGATTTTGATGAGCATTTTCTCTTCATCACTCCTAAGATACTGATGATCAGTTATATATATTCATATAACCTGTACTTATACCAAATTCCATCACCACCATGCCAAATATAATTAAAATTGGTATACCTACCTGCTATATAAAAATATTTAGAAGAATAATAATAAATAGTTGTAAGTATTTAGAAGAATAATACTAAATAATTGTAAGTCGCCCTGTGGACTTACAATTATTTATCATTATTCTTCTACCTTGAGCTTTACCTTGAGGCGGGGTGTCGGGGAGTAGCGACCCCACGGCTTCCCAGGGGGAAGTCACCGTTCCTCACCTCCGGCTTGTCTTAGTTTTCTGGTCGGAGTGAACATTGATGAGGACTCGGTCCCCCGCCTCTGGCTTACCTTCACCGGCCGGTCAGAGTGGACCGCGACCGCGACCGGAGTCGCGAGACCAGAAATGCTCGAAGGATAGACACTGTTCCTCCAGTAGCCAATCCACTACTATCACATCACTTTAGCCCATGTTGTTTTCATCCGTAGATTTCTCAATAGTTCTATCCGATCCGGTGGTTATCCTTGGCTGCATTTTATAGTGCACACAGACATAATCGCCGGCTTGGTGTCCACTTCATAGATTTCGAGTAAAATTGTTATTGAAAAGGGCCTCTACGTGTTGGCTTCGGCTCCACACACGCCTTCCAAAAGTCCGAGGCTCCGTAGCCCCGTGATACTGGACGTATTATAATTGTAAAACAGAGCAACGTCTCTTGGCGACGCTGTTAGTCTAGTTAGAGCAAATCAAGCATAGGTTACCGCCAACAAACATCCACCTTTACTCTACCACTAAACCATAACATTACGTACTAGTTTGATATAGCACAGACGGATCTACGTATTAATTGCTCGTGCAGTTGGTTTAATGTGTTGTACTTAATCTAATCTGGCTACTCGTATGGATTTTAGGGTTTTATACTCAACAAGAAACCCTTATTGTTTCGTCATGTCCGTCTGTATATCCGCCTGTCCGCAGCTTAGCTCAAAAACGTCTTGGGTTAAGTATACATGTTTATCATGCCGCCATCACAAACTGCTTCAATAAAAATAAAAAATATATATTTTTCAGAGGATAGTCTCCATTCTCTTTCTCCATACAAACGTAGTTTACATTTTCCTCCCTGGATAAAGACATTAGAGCAAATATGTTTATGCCATAAAACCTATATCTGTCATGACAATGCATCTAGGTACCTTTTTATTTTTTTAAATTTTCTATTTAAAATAATAATAAAAAATATAAGAAATCACCGATTATGAGTAGGTATATTCAGTGATTTCTTATAAGTTTCTTATGTGGGTTATATGGCCTACATTACTAATTTATGTCATGAATCAATAATGCTTTACCGTTTTGTTTTCGAACATTTTGTGGTTTGGAAATAGAATTATCATTCGTTTTTAATGACGGCCTTTAAAATGTTATAGTCTCTTAAACTTTAAACGTGCGGCGTTTGGCGCTGTTTCTATTTTTAGGATATTTGTATATTATCTCGTTGTTTTATCTAAGTTGAAGTACATAATGTATGTATCCATTATTATATCACCGCTCGCGCTGCGCTGCGCTGTAGGTATTGCGGAAGTGAATAGCGGTGCCCTCGCGGTGTAGGTGCGGCGCGTGCGGTTTAGTTGCGTTATCCCCCAGTTGCGTTTTCAACAGAAAAAACAATTGCCTACAAACAGACTATTTTGCCATAGAGTCAATAGATAACACCGAGTTAGATAATAATATGTCCGCCACAATGTTGAAGTGACCTGAGAAGATTTGTTTTTGTATTAACCGTGTGCGTTGTACAGTCAGCAAAGAGCTATGGGTACCAGCCTACCCTACCAGGTGCATACTTTAGTTAGAGTTTTATTGTTTTATTAACTTTGCAGTAATATTATGGATTCTCCAGCATGAATTCTCTAAAGTCATTTTATAACGTAACTGTCGATGCTGTGTGTGATTACAAAATATAATTATCCTAATACTTTCAACTGTATTAATCAAAATGTTCAAAAATATATCGAGCAGTTCCAAATTCAAAATTGGCGGGAAATATGTAAACGACAGAACTTAAAACGTATGCCTCGTATAACCCGACCCGAAGTACTTTGGTGATCACGCTCACGACACGTGCAATAATTTAAAAAATATTCAAGCAACTTCAACATTGAGAAGAACGAACATTTCTAACTCAAGTTAATGTTATCGACTCTTACCTATGGCAAAACTATGTATTTGTAGGTAATTATTGTTTCGGGTGAAAACGCTACTGGAGGATAACGCAACTAACCCGCGCGTGCGCCCGCGGCTACAAGCTGGACATCCGGGACATTATGATTCATTCATATTGACGGCCTAGGTTGCGCGTCGGCCGAAGGCCCGACTGCAATGCAGAAGGTTGCGAGTTTGATTTCCGCTGGTTGCAAGTATTTATTTATGCTTATAAATAAAATATTGACTCTGGTCTGGGTTTTTTCTATGTATCTTACACCTATATATTTAAAAAAAAATGCAATAGGTATAGTATATCCGTTGTATAGTACCCATAGTACAAGCCTAGTGGTAGTTTGCGTTGTGTGGTAACGTCATGCAATGTTTACTCTTTATCTACTAGCTGCGACCCGCGGTTTCATCCGCGTAAGTCCCAATCCCGTGATAATATCGTGATAAAAAGTAACCCATCTGTTATTTCAGGTCTCCAGCTATCTACAAACCGAGTTTTATGGTAATCGGTTCAGCGGTTTTTACGTGATTAAGTAACAAACACACACACATACATACTCACAAACTTTCAGCTTTATAATATTAGTAGGATATATATTTATATTGAGTCGTTCTCATTACTCAACACTAAACTTGTCGAAATGGTAATGTCGTTGAGAGGAGCGCGGGGAAGGAAGGATACTCGATCGATGTGTGTAACATCAATGATGTCGTAATGAATGATTAGTGTGCTCGTGTTGCAAGTGCAATGGTAGGTTGCGTGCTCGCGCCCGTCCCGTCTGCGACCGACGACGACGACTGGGCACGGGCAGGTCATCGACCCGGTCCGTGACTCGCCCTCCATCAATCTGCTTCACTGTTGTCGTGTTTAGCTCGGATAGAGTTCACTTCGAACACTTGTCTAGTCTAGAGAGAATCCACTCCCACCGCTCCCGGTGGCGTCGCTCGACTCGCTCGTCGCAACTCAAGTATGTATTTTAGGCGTCGTCGACGTTGGCGCTGACAATGCTGCACCTGCACTAGCAGTCATATACGAATTACATACTTAGGAGACTCATTCAGGTTTGATCGGTGATCTACTGATATTATAATGTGGAAATAACAATATCTGTTACACAAAGATCAATTTGTTAACCGACTTCCCAAAAACACAAGGAGGTTCTCAAATCATCTACACATTCTACACTAAAATTATAAAGAGGAGAGATTTGTATTTTTGTGTGTGTGTGTGTGTGTGTGTATGTTTGTCATGAATAAACTCAAAAGTTAAGTCGCTGTTACTGTATGTAGGTTAGGGTTTTTTTTTGTTAAGTCGTTTTTTTTACTTTATGCATTCTGTTTTTGATCCAATTCATATTTATATTACTCTATCTATATGTGTTAATGATCATTTAGAAACCAGTAACTGTCTTTTATTAATGATTGTTTACGAATTAGATAACTGCGAGTGTAGTATCTATCTACTCACTACTCGTATACTTATGTTACAATCGATGAGTGAGGAAGGAAATATTTAGCCTTGCTCAGTCTCTTATGCTTCCCATTCATGACTATGCCCTACCGTTGCTTACCCTGATTTAACCGAGGAGCAACTTGACAAGCTTGAACGGCTCCAAAATGTTTGCATACGGTTTATATTTAGCCTTCGCAAATATGACCATATTTCTGAATATTGTCATAAGCGCAATCCGCCTCCGCCGAAATGTACACATCCTATGATTCTCTATAAAATCCTGTTCGCTCCCTCCTCTCCTCAATATCTTAGAGAACCGTTCAAATTCTTAAGCGATGTTAACTCTCGTCATCTCCGTTCAACGTTCGACCCTCCTCCTCCAAGTTCCTAGCTCCAGTTCCAACTTCTACTATAAATCTGGAATTCCCTACCCCAGTATTCCGATGTTAACTCCGTCATCTCCGTTCAACGTTCGACCCTCCTCCTCCAAGTTCCTAGCTCCAGTTCCAACTTCTACTATAAATCTGGAATTCCCTACCCCAGTATTCCGATGTTAACTCCGTCATCTCCGTTCAACGTTCGACCCTCCTCCTCCAAGTTCCTAGCTCCAGTTCCAACTTCTACTATAAATCTGGAATTCCCTACCCCAGTATTCCGATGTTAACTCCGTCATCTCCGTTCAACGTTCGACCCTCCTCCTCCAAGTTCCTAGCTCCAGTTCCAACTTCTACTATAAATCTGGAATTCCCTACCCCAGTATTCCGATGTTAACTCCGTCATCTCCGTTCAACGTTCGACCCTCCTCCTCCAAGTTCCAAGCTCCAGTTCCAACTTCTACTATAAATCTGGAATTCCCTACCCCAGTATTCCGATGTTAACTCCGTCATCTCCGTTCAACGTTCGACCCTCCTCCTCCAAGTTCCTAGCTCCAGTTCCAACTTCTACTATAAATCTGGAATTCCCTACCCCAGTATTCCGATGTTAACTCCGTCATCTCCGTTCAACGTTCGACCCTCCTCCTCCAAGTTCCTAGCTCCAGTTCCAACTTCTACTATAAATCTGGAATTCCCTACCCCAGTATTCCGATGTTAACTCCGTCATCTCCGTTCAACGTTCGACCCTCCTCCTCCAAGTTCCTAGCTCCAGTTCCAACTTCTACTATAAATCTGGAATTCCCTACCCCAGTATTCCGCAAAGTATTTGCCTACTTTCAAAACTTTGGTGACTAATCCTTGCATTGGTGCCGCCTACCGCCTAACTAGTCGTATGTTCATTGTTCAACCTTTAATTAAATCCAGTTAAAATCATTTTTTTTCTCTCTCTCTTTTCTAATGTATGTACATAGGTACTTGTGTATTTTATTATAGGTATGTATAATGTGTATTGTATACATTGTAGGTTTAATTATATTTTGTTTATGTTTTGTACATTATGTATGTTATTATAACTATTATACCTATTGATTTTGTGGTATTTTATTACAACTATGTTATTCATATTATAGGGGAAACCGGGGTGGGTAGACTAAATTTTCATTTAAATGAGCATAACTTTTTTATGTTTTAACTTGTAAAACTACCAAAACCCGCAATATTGACGGCGATTTAGCGTCTACGATTGATTTTCCGGAACAGAAAAAACTAGTCAAGCGACGACGCCATGGCCGGGGTAGTTTGACTTTATGTGAGGGGTAGGTTGACCACAACCATTTTAAAAGAAATTCTAAAATATATTGAAATATTTTCAAAGTAATAAAATAACCAAGTTTATTTATTCTGATTATCATTTAGTTAGGTCATAGTCAGAACAAAAAATATACTAAGTAAAATATTTACTTATAGGTACCAATAACTGAAATTGTGTAACCACTCCTAAATGACGTACGCTAGCCGTACAACTTAGCGGACCTATGAGACGCGTCCGCAAGCGTAGTTGACTGACCTCTAGACTACTTGCTTGCCGACTTATGGACAGTGTTTCTACCTACCCCTATATGCAACCCACCCCGGTCGCCCCTAATGTTTATTGGAATCAGTTTATGTATTCGTTTTTCCATCACAACACAACCTACCATTCCAGCTCAACAGTTTTTCCTCCATACCAAGGTTGCTTGGAAGAAATCGCTTTTAGCGATAAGGCCGCCCATTTGTGCAATATTCAATTTCTAAGCTTTTTTGTGTTTCTTTACTTAATGTATTGTACCTTGAGTTGTGCAAATAAAACGTAAATCTATCTATCTATCTCCCGCAATCTGGTCGTTCGCGTCTCTTCTTTGTACTTTTCATTCCAGGCATAAGGATCTACTTTATAAACTTACTTCCTCATTTAGGTGATTGGGCCCGCGGACCCGGTCCCGTTTCACCAACTATCCTTCTCGTCTTAATTGCTCGTACTCTTCATGGGGCGCCGACAATTAATAGGCGTCGAATAATGAATAACCTCTATGATGGATGATGAATGACTCGTTCTAGTTAGAGTCGAGTTTATGTTAAGAGGATAGTCTCCATTCTCTTTCTCCATACAAACGTAGTTTACATTTTCCTCCCTGGATAAAGACGTGGGAAAATCTGATTAAGACCATCAAGCCGCTCTCGGGGGAGAGCGGCCCGGTGAGTGGGGGTCCCCCCGGCCGAGGTGGGGGTGGCCGGGGTTTACCCACTAAAAACCCACGGTGTCCGTACGCTCCGCTAAGTGTGGGGACAGATGGGGAACACTCCCGCAGACTACCATCTGCCCCACAGCGGTTGGCCGCGGCCGGCCTCTGCGCCAAATCCTCACTAAGAGGAAAACCCTCTTGAGGGTTTTCCTCTTAGTGCTTCACCCGCTGGGTGTCACGGAGCAACTCCCTAGCCCTCTCAGCGTCTTCCTTCGCGGACATCACATGTTCCGCAAAGTGACGCACCGCCTGCCATTGGTCGTCTCCGCCGAGCATGGCGGCGACAACACTCGGGAGCGACAAGTCGCTACCGATGGCTAATGCCAACTCCTGCCGGGGCTCGTCCCAGGCAGGGCACTCCTCAAGTGTGTGACGGGCGGTGTCACAAATGCTGGAGCAGTGGTGGCACCGCTCGTCACTCTCTCCCTTTGGATTCGGCCCAAGAAATGGCCGAAGCAGGCCGTGCCCAGTCATAAGCTGGGTCAGCCTGAACGAAAGCGCCCCGTGGGCCCTATCCGTCCACTCCCCAAGAACTGGCCGAATAGCCTCCACCGTCCCATGTCCCATAGCGCGGACGCTCGAGACGCGCTTTGCCAGGCCACAATTAGCTCCTGTCGGAGCTCTTCACGGCGCTCTTCCACCTGGCGCAGACCAGGGCGGTCGCCCCGACCTCTCGCCTCCCTCGCGCCACTCGTACAGGGACGCGAGGGTCCTGGCTTCGAGGTCCCATGGAGGGGATCCCGCCAGCACACATGCGGCCTCGCCCGCTACGGTGCGGTATCCCCGCGTGATGGCCATCAGCCTCTGCAACTGCGAGAGTCTGCTGATGACGCCATCAGGGGTATTCGCGGCCCACACCGGGGCGCCGTAAAGCGCTATTGAGCAAACTACACCCATGTAGAGTCGCCTCGTGAACACGTTTGGGCCTCCCAAATTCGGGCAGGAGCCGGGCAAGAGACCCCGCCGCTCCCACCAACCTTGGTGCCAGAAGCCCAATGGATAAAGACATTAGAGCAAATATGTTTATGCCATAAAACTTATATCTGTCATGCATGACTATGCATCTACCTTTTTATTTATTTTTTTTCGTTTTATTTATTTTTTTATTATTATTTTAATTAGAAAAATAAAAAAAAATAAAAAGGTAGATGCATTGTCATGACAAAAACAGGTTTTATGGTATAAACATATTTGCTCTAATGTCTTTATATCCAGGGAGGAAAATTTAAACTACGTTTGTATGGAGAAAGAGAATGGAGACTAACCTCTTAAAGTGTGGGCTTGTGTGTATTGGACAACCAAAGCAGCACACTGAGGTAAATATCGTACTCGACGAGTTTCGTTAGCGTATTATATAGCGGACAGTGAGATGACGCGATTGCCCTTGGCATTATTAACGTGACATCGCGCGCGGGGTGGTGAC
>CAUEGO010000075.1:0-19477 GCA_958496205.1 Idaea biselata
AAAGAAGCTGCATGTTGGTAGATAAAATAATCGCTGTCCACTTATCCTGAGCACCGCTTGTTGTGTAACGTAGATACGGCAATATGCATGCACGACGCACGACATAACCTTAGACCCAAATTGAAATTCGCTAAGGGTCTATGCGTACCGTCTTTGTAAAAGCAATAAAGGACGACATCATTTCTTTGATAGTTGTTATGGACCTGTTTCGTTTACTTCCAAATTGGATTTAAATTGTTAATCAAATGGTTTTATGTCCTGGACCGCTTGGTACAAAGTGCGAAGCGGCCTTGACATTTAGCGAATTATTTTATTTAAAGAAAAAAAAACTTTTATTGCACATATCATAATATTACATACCTACAACAGGTAAGGTATAAAACACAAAGAAAACAAATAATAACGGCAATAATTGTAATCTATAACCGTGCTCTAATTAACAAATGGACAATGACATAAACCTCAATACCACATAATAATCAGTATCGCGGTGCACACATACATAATGGCCAAAACAATCTATATTAGCGCAGATCTCATTAATTCGTCATTAACACATATAAAACTACAAAGTTTCGGTTATAAATTGCCTAACGACAATGTTAACAAGGAGCAATTGGTTTCTTTTAACTATCGCAATATTAATAAATATACTAGAATATGTAGACAGTTCTAACACAATAAATACAATATTTTTTAGTGAAACAGATCACACTCTCTTGAGGTTTGTCGACGAAAATGTTCCAACAGTCATCAGCGGAGAATCTAAAGACGACAGATTCCTCAACACGTCACAGTTGCTGAGAAAAAATGGTTATCCCGTTGAAGAGTTCTTCGTCATAACTGAAGATGGATATAACTTGACTATGATTCGGATTCCGGGATCAGGTCCACCTGTTTTACTAATGCATGGAGTGTTCAGCAGTTCTGACGACTTCGTCACTAGTGGCAGTGACAATGCGCTGGCGTATCAACTCGCAGACGCTGGGTATGACGTGTGGCTGGGCAACGTACGAGGATCCGTCTACTCGAGGAGGCACGTCAAACTCTCTCCAGAAGAAAGACCTTTCTGGCTGTTCTCTTGGCACGAAATCGGTTACTACGATCTACCTGCGATGATCGACCTTATTTTACAAATTACCAACCAATCTCAGTTGGTATATATAGGCCATTCACAAGGCACCACGGTTTTCTACGTTTTGTGTTCCCTCAGGCCGGAGTACAACAAGAAAATATTTCTGAACTTTTCACTGGCACCGGTTACATGGCTATGGCATATAAAGACGCTGTTTATCAGAGCTATTGTTCCTTTGAGAAGACTTGAACACTTTTTATCATTCAATATAGGGTTATATGAAGTACTACCCAGGACTCCTTTTACCATATTTCTAACGGCGATATTGTGTTCTCAAAACAAATTTACACTGTTGGTATGTATAACGGTTCTATTTACACTCTTCGGTTTTGACTACGGTGGAATATATTATGAAGCCTTACCAGTGCAGCTAAGCCATATTCCTTCAGGAGCTTCTTTGAGACAGTTGGCACATTTCGCTCAGCAGATAGAAACGAAACGGTTCGAGCAATATGATTATGGCACTCAAGAAAATTTGAAACGATATGGAACAAAGCAACCACCTACATATCCTGTGGAGAATGTAACAGCTCCAACGATCATCTTCTATGGTCTCAACGACTTTTTATCGGTTTCGGATGATATTGAAATATTGCTTGGTAGATTACCTAATGTAGTTGGCGTTTATAGGATACCAAATCCTAAATTTAACCATTTCGATTTCCTTTGGTCTAAAGATGGAAAACTACTATTGTATTGGAGGTTATTGTATATTTTGAATGAAAAAACTAGAAATTGGTAAACTCTTTTTACACCTATATGAAAAATTTATATTATTTCTTGTAATTAAATGCCTATGAGAATCTATTGACAACAACTGAATATAATTTTGATTGCGGCTTTATATATTTGTCCATATTATAAGTAATTAATGAAATGATTAGTGGTTTATTATTAGTTATTAGGTAGCTAGATACACATAGATCATTAGGTTGAATAAGTAAGAAGCACATTTGAGTATATCACCATCGTGCGTTTTTGGAGACGATAAGTACTGCGATACCCCCCCCCCCCTCCACCTCATAACTCCATAATTATTATTATGCCCATGAAACGACAAAGTACGGTAGACAAAATGTATCTATTTGTCTACACTTTCTTTAGATTTTTAGTTACTAGGATGCAAAGGCACTTCTTAATGTAAATGTATGTACTTAATTAGATTATTTTCGTCGTATCAATTGCCTTTTATTGAATTTAGATATCTACATTATTGATTGTAGGATTAAGGTTAATACGTAAATAATTAAGAATGACATTAGATTTAACATAGGTTTAACTTAAAAAGAGATAAATAATTCTAACAAAGCCAACTTGACAGATATCTACCAACAAGACGTGTAGTGATAACGAAAACAAATCTGAACGACATGATAAAAAAAAGTGTAATACTAGTTTTCATAAGTGTTACAAGCATTAACTGTATTAAAAATGAAAATGATATACTTTTAGAACAAGTTTTTGGTAAAAATGATTCTTATTATTTTAAGAAAGCGGAAGATGCGGATGCTGCAGTGTGTAACTTCAGCCAAAGTAGACGTGTCTTTCCAGAACTCGATAAAGACGTGTTCCTCAACACTGCACAGCTAATTACTAAACATGGATACGAGGCCCAAGAACACTTTCTTATAACCGAAGACGGTTATAAATTAACTCTCTTCCAGATAGTTGGGAAAGGCCCTCCAGTGTTTCTAATGCATGGATTATTTGGAAGTTCTGATGACTTCGTCGTCTCTGGTCAAAAGGAAACGGAAGACGGAAAAAAAAGTAAAGCCCTGGCTTATATACTCGCGGATTTAGGTTACGATGTGTGGTTAGGTAATGCTCGAGGCAATGTTTACTCTAGAAGTCATGTATTATTGAATCCAGAGTTGGGACCATTTTGGGAATTTTCCTTCCATGAGATTGGAGTCATCGACTTGCCTACGATGGTGGACCACGCGTTAATGGTGAGCAAACACAAACAACTAACATACATCGGACACGGTCAAGGAACCACAGTATTTTTTGTCCTAAACTCAGAAAGACCTGAGTATAATAATAAGTTTCACTTGATGATTTCGTTGGCGACTCTTGCTTGGAATTGGCATGCAACAAGTCCAGTGTTAAAAGCACAGGCTCTATACCCAGATTCACAATATGCGTTATTGGAAAGTCTTGGATACTACGAGCTATTCCCAAGAAGTCCAGCTTCTCAATTTCTAACTTCAAAGGTTTGTTGCTCATCCAATCTAGCTCTATTGACATGTGCCACAACTCTCTTCAATATCGTCGGGTTTGATTATGATCAGATCGATTACAACACTGAGTGTGTTAAACTAAAACATTTGCCCACTGGATCTTCAATGCGTGCACTACGGCATTTTTTGCAACTTTATCGGTCAAAGAAATTTGTTCAGTTTGATTTAGGAATAGAAGAAAACTTGGCTACGTACGGAAAACGGACACCTCCGTCTTACGACGTCGAGAGTATTACTGTACCAATCAAAATGTTCTACGGGGAGAACGATTGGATATCCAGCAAATATGACGCGGATATTCTAAATAATTTTCTGCCGAACGGCTTGGGAGTCAGCAGAGTACCGCATCCAAAATTTAACTACTTTGACTTCATATATGCAAAAGACGCTGATTTACTTCTGTATCACAAAATAACTCTTCTTATTGAAGAAAACGTTCCGAGGGGTGGAGTTGAAAAAATTGAAACTGAGAACGAGACCGAAACATATTGAGGGCATCACAAGTGTACCTAACTAAAAGAAACATATATTTCTTTTAATTAAAAAAATAAAAACTGTGTTTTATTTTTTAAATTCCTCCAAACTAATATTAATATTTTTCTGTAAAAAAAAATTCTGTATACCTACTTTAATCCAACCAACAATATTTGCTTTGGTTCGAAATTAGTTATTTTGATATGATAATAAAATTAAATCAATTACTGTAATATTATAAAATCACATATCTACCAAAAAAAATGTATTAATGTGATGTCTGTAGTCTGTCATCGTACTCACGAACGGGTGAAGCGATACTTCACCCGTTCGTGAGTACGATGCTACAGACAGATACACAGACAAACACCTCAAACTTAAAACAGCCCTCTTTTCGTCGGGGCTTATTAATTAAAATTAATTATATGTGATGGTATTATAATTAATAATAATAAAATGCTGACACCACTGCGACGGGCGACGACTGGGTGCCGGGTGGTTTGAACGACTTCAGTGTACTCACATCATAATACCTATATCGTACGATGCGATGTGACTTGACGTGAACGGTTATGTTATAATATCGAAAGGTTTACGATGAACTGTCGCGCGACGTCGCATCGTCACTCAAACGCGATCATTAAATTAGTTTATGTCGCAATAATATAAAATGTACAGTTTACTTGAATAAACCCAGTTAAGCCACGAACGGTTTGTCCTACGTAAGCGGATTTGAAGCGAAAAATGTTTGACTCATTAATTAGTAATTATAATTTTCTTCGGTTTTCGCGATGCTGATATGAAATTATAACTCTTTCATCGATTCCAATTGCGTAGATTACATTATGTTTAGCATTTTTGAAACGCCCGACGTTTCGAGGACTTTACAAAAATCCTGTTTCTGGTGGTAAACCTTAGCCTACCCGTAAACAGGAAGCACTGTAATGTCCTCAAAACGTTAACCGTTTCAAAATGTTAAACATAATAAAAGCAACGTGATTGGAACCAAAAAACGAGTAAAATTAAAATGGTTTTTTTCATAATTCATGTTACGTAGGGTAGGCTAGTTACAAAGGAGTAAAGATACCAATTGTACATTCAAATTTCAACTTTAATTGAAAATGTTGTGTGCCAATAAATTGGAGTGCAGTGTGAATAATTGGTATCTTTACCCTAATGTTAGACCACCGTATTAAACACCAGTTGTGTCTCCTGCGATTTCACCACCATAGATCACGATCCCGTTGGAAATTCGAAAAATACGTTTTAGTAGGTACACATCACAAAGAATAGACTCTCTAATTATCATGTAAGACAAGTGGTTCAGACTGTGCTTTGATTTATAGTTCTGTCAGTCAGTTAGTCAGGACTTTCAATGTTATATTATAGATTACATAAATCCGATAGCCTACGCTAATGGCTGCTCAATGTGAACTTGCTATGAACAGTGAGTCCGCTCTCTAACAATGCTCTGGACTCTAAGCTATCTCTACTAGGTATAATACAAAACGTCGCTCACATAGGTAGGACATTTATAACATAATTTACGGTAAAAGACATAACAGAATGACGAAAGGTTAACCGTTTTTCCACCTGTCTTCCCCAGTTATAAAGATAATTTCATTTAATATTAACCTTTTATGGCGGGAGTTAGGTCGGTCGTTACGTGAAGTATAGTTCAGTAATTAAACGTGCTGTTTCTTTAGTCAGATACCTGCATACTTTATATATTTTTATTAAATGAACATATTTTACTACAAATATTATTAAATAACAGGGTTTGGTTTGTGAACAAGCCAGTTGCAATTACTAGCGACATATCGAGGTCCGTAAAAACAAATGGTAAAACAGTGCACCTTGTTATTTAATAACATGTGTGTGTAGTGAAAACAACCATATTAAATTAGTTTTGAATAGTATGAAGATGTTTTTCTACTCATTTTACAAATGTTTAAGTTGAAGCGTAAGATATGCACGTACCTGCTACATAATAATGCAGTGAAATACCTCCATAGATTACAAGGCAGGTAGGTAGGTATACATACATAGGACAGTATATCAAACTCCGTACTCTGTCTGCAATTACAGCGTAATTACGTGGCGTCGCGGAGGTCGCCCCGCGTCGCTTCCTGCCGCGGCCGGAACCTGCGCCCGTGCAGCGACGCCATATTGTTTCGCAGAGTTTATTGTACGTACAGCAGAGTCAAATAATTACAGATAATAACGTTAAATTAAATTCAAACAAAAATTACAGGAGCAAAAAAGTTTTCTTTGTTAACTCCTTCGAAAAATAAGGAGGTATTCTAGTGTACCTTCTTATTATGTGTTATGTGAATATTTCCTGATCTTGCTGCTTTCAACTTTTAGTTGGTTCTAAGAAATATTGAAGTGAAATTTCTTATTTAATTCATTTAACTCATACGGGAGGGCAGTTATTGAACACTATTTTTTAGCTTATACTGTGCCACTACTAGGCAAAGGCCTTCCCATTTCTTTCCACCTTCCGTGGTTTTCTGTAACCTCTGGCCAATTTTGCTCAATTCGGTGGGATCGTTTCGCCAAATTTGTTTTATCAACTGACCTCGTGGCGACTAATGGCGAGTTAAAATAAATTTATGGGGTAATTCTCGATCCAAAAACGCATTTTTTTAAGAAATCTGAAAAAGTTACTATCTGATTTTGGGATTTTTGATTGAACTTTGAAGCCCTACTACGGACGCACATTGTGACATATGGCCAATCCACGTACCACTCATATCTGCGATACTACAGTCAAATTTCACACTTTCTTAAATCGGAGCACTTTAAAACAATCACAATCCTATCAATATCACAATAACAAGCGCCCTTTATCTCGTTAGAAATATCGTACAAATCCCAACGCTGTAACTACGAGTTTGTCTTTGACTTTGTAATGAAAGCGTGTGAGTATACAACTATATATACCGTGTATGTATGTATGTATGTAGGTAGCTATAGACAATGTTATGTCTAAGTTAAACTAGTTCACCCAAGTAATGTACCTACTTAGTGAAACTCGAAGTCCAGGCATGTTCGGTGTACAGAGCACCACTAATCAAACTTGAAGATCCCGGGATTCCCGGGCTCGGTGCGCTCGGTGCTTAGCGTTCATTTAGATAGGTGTTCGGTGCCGAATTGATAGGTATGACCTTCCTATATAGGCTTGGACTCAAACTCGGTCGAATTTATACTTTAAATATACAAAATATCGATCGCCTAACGAATTGCATTTTAAAAATCGATCGGTCGTGTTGTGATCGTCGTAATTTTCAAATTAAATCAAACTTATTTATTGTCATAAATAATTTTATAAGTAATTACATTTTTGAAATCACATATCGGTTCGGCACAATATTCATATTGGTAAATTAATACTCTATAGACTTACATAAACCAACGATATATAATGTGTCTTTATTTGCACGATTGCAAATAATAAAACTTACAGAAACACATAAAAACTAAACATATATTTTACTAATAGATAACCTTATGGCTCAAAAAGATACCATCCAGGCAACCTAAAAATGGAAAAGGAAAAGGTTTGTCTGTACTTATAGGTAAGGTTAAATGAAATAATAATTTAGTAATAAATAATGTAAGTAAGAGACTAGACCATCACAGCGCGGTTTTTAATCATGCTTTACGTACTCAGAAATGCGGCCGCACTACACTTAGTCCAGCTATCTCATGTGATATGTAACGTCACATTCCAACGAGTGCGCAGTGCAGTAGGCATGCTGTGGCACCGAGCACGGCGGCAAGCATTTCCAACTAAATGGTCTCGTACACCGCGCGTGACTCGTTGCAAGTACTCACACTGAGCATGTAAATCATAGACATTCTTGTACGGTGGTATGGTGTTGCCAAATGTTTTGAGAAAATTTGAGTTCTGGTTCTGAAGCTGCGTTTTCTATTGCGAGTTATGATCGAAGATTGCGAGAGAAAAAATCACTTTCACTTCTTTAAAAAAAACACGATGGTTGTGAAAACAATCTATGTATTTTTTACATGAGAAAGGTTTGTATTTGACCTCATCTCACCTGATGAAAGGTGACAATGAGGTTGACGGTATAACATGCTTGCCTAAAAGAAACGTATTCGCTCTAGACTTGAAGACTCCAAGGTTAAGGTGGAATATCAACGGGCAGTGAGTTCCACATCGTAGCGCTCTGAATGGGTGACGTTTGTTTGTATGTATGTTTGAAAGAGTCGAAAGAGATACTTTCTTTGGTGGTGGGAAGGCGGTTTAAGGATTTATCTCATTGCACAGAAAACTCATCATCATCCGAGCGTTGTTCCCGGTTGCATCTCTCTCGAGAGCCCGGGGTCCGCTTTCCTACTTTTACGTCTCCACTTCGCACGATCTTCGGCATCCCGTGTGGTGAGGCCATTTGCACGCATATCCGATCTTACAACGTCAAGCCAGCACTTCTTGGGTCTTCCCAATCTGCCGCGGCCGGGCGGAGGTGCCATAGCAAGACATTTGTTTCCCACGTAACTAGCCGGTTTTCGTAGAACGTGGTCGTACCACCGTAAGCGGCATTCTTGCAGTTTGTCTACAATGACTCGGACATGAAGGCTGCCCCTGATGCGGGATTTTCTGACGCGGTCTTTTCGCGTTACTCCACACATCCAGCGCAGCATCTTCATCTCCGTGACACGCAGCTCCTGCTTATGTCGCTCAAGCAATGGCCACGCCTCACTACCATACAAAAGGACAGGTCTAATGATTGTTTTATAGACCAGTCCCTTCAGTTTAACCGGCATTTTTGGGTCACAGATGACACCAGTTACCTCCCGCCACTTGGCCCAAGCTGCCGAAATGCGGGACTTGACGTCACAATCGATGTCGCCGGACTCGTGAAGCACAGATCCCAAGTACTTAAACTGGTCTGTCCGCTCGACCATGTGACCGTCTACGCAGACAGGTGTGGGATCTGTGATATTGCTAGCCAAGTATTCGGTCTTCGCTACATTGAGTTGCAAACCGCCGTTCTAAAGTGACTCTTTCCACGCATTGCACAGAAAACTATAACCATTATATTATTATTTAAAAAAGCCGGATGCTATTTTATATCAAACTAGTTTTTGGTTAGTTTAGGCAGGTTAGACAAGAAGAAAGTAACAATGACAACGGACGACAGAGAGCATTTAAGAAATTCTAAATTCTAATAAGCATTTGACGTTCCTTTTTAACTAGGAATGCATGATGCGTATGAATTCCGAAACAAACTAAAACGAATCTATCGAAGTTCTTTCTACAAAATCGTACCAAGCAGGTGTCGAATGACACAACACAACCGATATCCCGGTATACAGTATAAAAGGCAGCTGACTTCAAGTCGTGCGCCCGCACTGTATCTACTCTATACGTTCTCTTTATAGTGTCCACTTGTTACCAATCGTGCAAGTACCAAGGTATAAGTGTGCAGTTATCAACACGACTTGAAAAACTGTTGTATACGACTGCCTTTGACATTTTCATCTTGAAATTTTGAAAATACACTCCGTGCGTCCAACATTCGAACGATTGGTATACAAATTTGATGTGTTGTATTTGTACATGTTTATTTTTTAACCCCCGACGAAAAAGAGGGGTGTTATAAGTTTGACGTGTCTGTCTGTCTGTGTATCTCTCTGTGGCATCGTAGCTCAAGAACGGATGAACCGATTTCAATATAGTTTTTTTTTGGTTGATAGTTCATTCTTTTGTGTATAAAAATTGAATGGATATGTATGGAATAAAGTATAAAACGTTCATTTAGGGAAGTGTCCGAATTGACAGGTTTTTAGTAAAGCATAAAGTCTAGTTATATTTTTGTATGTTTGCAGCGACAATGAATTAATAATGCAATGAAGGCAGGTACTTTTTTTTAAATAATTAGTTTTCATTTTAAAAGTTTAACTTGTTTCAAATTGTTGAAGTGTATTTCGAAGTAAAGACGCCAATACAGTTCACTTTTTCAATAAAAATATATCACAGCAACATCTGCGCGGCAAATTAGTTGAATTGAATTCGTAACTCCAGAACCTTTGTAAAGTTAGATTTCAGTTACAAAAGCCTACGTAAATCGAAACGTAACTTATGAGAGCTGGCAGTCCGCTGTACCGCAGGTTTAGCATACAGCCTCCATGGCTCGTGCGCCGGCACTTTGCAATGCTAATGCCCCCGACGTCACCCGCTTTATTCGTCTTCTGTTTGCGGCCTATTGTCAAGTGCTTTCGAGCTCCGCGACAAATATGCAAATCGAGTATAGAATTTGTGTGTACGAATACCAATCCAATAGTTTGAAATAACAAACGCTGTCGATTTAAATTCTTCTACGAGTCATATCGTTCGCGGAATAAACCTGAACAGTACACTGGGAAAAAAGTTAGGTAATTACAAACCTAATCTAGTAGGTTAATGTCAAAAGTAGGTAAAATGTACCTAATTCAGGTTAAATGTACCTAAAAACATATTAGGTAAGTAGGCTAATTCTACCTAGTGCGCTTGGTAATGCAAAAAGTCGGTAGATTAAACCTACTTTTTGGTAAAACCGTGTTTTAACCAATAGTAGGTACACATTAACGTATTGAGTCGGTAAATGCAACCTACTTATTAAGGTTAAAATAATCTACTAATTGGGTTTATCAACTTGCTCTTTAAGTAGGTAGAATTAACCTATTGATTTGGTAATAATTACACAATAGCTTGGTACAATCAACCTATTATTTAGGTTAAAAATACCTACTTTATAAAGACCCAAAATAACCGACTTAGTAGGTATCGGCAACCGACTATTTTGGTATGTTTACCAAAAAAGTAGGTTAATTAAACCTAATTTAGGTATTTTTAGTATCGACATTCACCCAATAAGTAGGTTGGTAGTAACTAACAATTAGGTTAGTTGGGGGCTACATAGCGCTTAGGTTATTACTAACAAATTAGTTGGTTAATACAACCTACTAAGTTGGTATTGCTAATATTACCCATTAAATAGGTCAATAATACCTATTGAGTTGGTGAAACATACAAAGTGAGTAGGTAAATACTACCTAAAAAGTAGGTTGGAAACACTTAGCGGTTAGGTTGATGTTACCTAATAAATTGGTATGTACTAACTAGTGATTACGTAAATATTACCTATTCAGTAGGTCAATAATACCTATTGAGTTGGTGAGACATACAAAGTGAGTAGGTAAATACTACCTAAAAAGTAGGTTGGAAACACTTAGCGGTTAGGTAGATGTTACCTAATAAATTGGTATGTACTAACTAGTGATTACGTAAATATTACCTATTCAGTAGGTCAATAATACCTAGTGAGTTGGTGAGACATACAAAGTGAGTAGGTAAATACTACCTAAAAAGTAGGTTGGAAACACTTAGCGGTTAGGTTGATGTTACCTAATAAATTGGTATGTACTAACTAGTGATTACGTAAATATTACCTATTCAGTAGGTCAATAATACCTAGTGAGTTGGTGAGACATACAAAGTGAGTAGGTAAATACTACCTAAAAAGTAGGTTGGAAACACTTAGCGGTTAGGTTGATGTTACCTAATAAATTGGTATGTACTAACTAGTGATTACGTAAATATTACCTATTCAGTAGGTCAATAATACCTAGTGAGTTGGTGAGACATACAAAGTGAGTAGGTAAATCTACCTAAAAAGTAGGTTGGAAACACTTAGCGGTTAGGTTGATGTTACCTAATAAATTGGTATGTACTAACTAGTGATTATCTTAGTGATAATCTTATATTTATCTTATGTTTACCTTACCTTATATTTATCTTATATTTATTATCTCATTTCATTCATTTCATTCATTTCATTCATTTCATTCATTTCATTCATTTCATTCATTTCATTCATTTCATTCATTTCATTCATTTCATTCATTTCATTCATTTCATTCATTTCATTCATTTCATTCATTTCATTCATTTCATTCATTTCATTCATTTCATTCATTTCATTCATTTCATTCATTTCATTCATTTCATTCATTTCATTCATTTCATTCATTTCATTCATTTCATTCATTTCATTCATTTCATTCATTTCATTCATTTCATTCATTTCATTCATTTCATTCATTTCATTCATTTCATTCATTTCATTCATTTCATTCATTTCATTCATTTCATTCATTTCATTCATTTCATTCATTTCATTCATTTCATTCATTTCATTCATTTCATTCATTTCATTCATTTCATTTATTTTATTACCTACAAACCTAACAAACAAACAAACCTAACAAACGAACAAACCTAACAAACGAACAAACCTAACAAACGAACAAACCTAACATACGAACAAACCTAACAAACAAACAAACCTCACAAACAAACCTAACAAACGACCGACGCGCGCACCTCCCGCCGGCGAGAGCGTCACGAATTTGGAGCGCTCCGTATTTATAAATACGAAAAAACGGCAAAAAACGTCCAATCACGCTGGAAAAACTTCTACACAACTTTAAAAGTCGTGAGTGATAAAGTGCGAAAAGAAAAGTGTGAGAAAAGTGATTTTTTCAATGTTTTCACAAAATTTTCAGTGAAAAAGGTGACTAAGTCCATGGATTTTTATGACAAAAACGCCGATAACTCCGGCGTTTCATCGACAACCTAACCATCACTTGGGGTCAAACGACGCGTCTCGGTGAGACCTATCTCCCGAGACCAACATCGGATTTTTAAGGAAAAGGACGCCGGAGCTACGGGACATAATCATCTTCCGACACGTGGTCGGAAAAACTGAAAACAGGACTTCGGGATTTTTGAACATTGCCATCGCTTAGAGGAAGCGGAGAGGACCAGGAGGAAAAAAGAAAAGTGACCAGAAATTAAGTGGTTGAAAAGTTATTGAACTTCAAAAAAATTTATTTTTCAAAAGTACCAATTTAGAACTTTGTAACCGTGATAACTTTTGAAAACGATCTGTGGTATAAACTTTTTAAATTGTATTTGTGTAGACTTTCTGTTGAATTAGTTTGTGACCAAAAATTAGGACACTTTCCCCGGGAAAAAATATTTTTTATTTTAGTTACAAACTTATGACCCGAATTTCAAAAATTTTGTTTTTTATCAATAACTTTTTTATTTTTATACTATATTTTTTTATTTCTTTATATGTGTAAGACCTGACTGCCCCGAAACTTTTGACACCAATTTTAAATTTTTTACTGTGATATTTTTGATTTTATTAGCATAAGTGTGACAAATTTTCGACCAGCTGGAAAAATCAACAAAAATACCCCAAAATATTAAGTTAAAATTCTTTTAAAAATAGAAGGGTTCAATCCACACTAGTTTTAGTTTATTTCAGATTTTTAGAGTAATTTCTGACATTAATAAGAGAGATATAAGGTTGACATCGGGGGCGAAAAAAGTCACGAAAATTCCTAACTTCCAGGGGTCGTAACTGCCCCCCAAATTGACTTTTTCGATTTTTCTCTTCGTGGAGGTCATTTTTTCGGGGGGCCTCTGCCTACCATATTTTTTCCAAATTTTTTGCATCAAAATTGGGGGGTGGTTATTTTAGGAAATTATTTACGTAAATCCGGATTTTCAAAATTAAATCGCTCGGCAACCATTAGGCTTAAATTACGAGATTTTTTGTAAATTGTGTAGATCGCCGAGATCTACAACTCTCCTATAGAATCCAAAGGTGGTGGAACATTCCCCCGGGAGAGGGGGGCAAAAAACCCGGATTTTCAGGGACTTGGGAATATCTGGACAACGGCAGGCACTAATTTTAAGGCGCAACATAGAATTAAGTAGGTTTAGGAACTGACTCTACCTAGAGTCAAAAAAACATTTTTAGAGCTCTACATAGTTTCACTGTATCGTGCATTGGGTAGAGCTCGACGAGCCCATTCAAACGAACCCTCGCACGACTTTGTACGACCACCGGCGGCGGAGATATAAAGGTTTGAAACCTTGGCGGCCATCTTGAATCGCCATCTTGTTTTTCTTTGGCCGCCCATATCTCCTAAACCGTCGGTCGTAGGAAGACGGGGTTTGATTTAGGCACCTTCCCACTGGGTATTCTACCCCCTCCGCCACTTAATTCTGATTTTGGAGGTGTCGAACTTTAGGGGCCGAAATCTCCCACCAGCCGACGGAGCTCGTTGAGCCCGTCCTAAAAAACCCTCACACTAGGGGGTTACCTTTATTAGGTAGGGAGATATAACCACTCAAAGTCGGCGTCCGCCATCTTGGCCGCCATTTTGAAAAACTTTGAGAGGTTATATCTCGGAAACCGGTAGAGATACGAGTTTGGGGTTTCTTCTAGGGTACATCCCCCGCTCGACTCTACACCCCCCGGGCCCCAAAACCCAAATCGGAGGGACAAAACTTTGGTGGGCGGATTCCCCCACTAATCGATAGAGCACGCCGAGACCGTCCTAAAACACTCGCACAACAGGGGTATAGCACGTATAGTCTCGGAGATATAGCCACCGAAAGTTTCCGGCCGCCATTTTGGACGCCATCTTGGAAATCTTAAAGTGGACATATCTCCGGAACTAGAAGGGCTACAAGCCTGAGACTTGTTCGAGGGCTCAACCCAGGCTTAGGGCTGTCCCCCAAGGTGTGTCGGACCGGCTTAGGACCGGCGGCCATTTTGTTTTTGAACAAAAAACCCTAAAAAAACGGCTAAAAACGACATAACTTCGTTGTTTATCAAGTTATAAGACGGAGAATAGCATATAAGTGTAGACAAAGACATACTCTACAAATAGAGCACATTGTAGAGCAATATTTGTAGAGTTGATTTTTAACGGAAATTTGAAAAAGGGTAAAAACCGCCTATTTTAAGATTGTGACATCCCTATATACAACTTGTACAAACTTTTTAGCCATTTTATTTCATTTTCTTATATGTGTTTTACATATAAGAAAATGTTCTTACAAACGAACAAACCTAACAAACTAACAAACGAACAAACCTAACAAACAAACAAACGAGTTTGAATTCGCCGCGCAAATGGTCGGTTCACCCTTGACGCGCTCTTTCACAAGAAATTTTTAAATAATTTTTAAAGTTAATTTTTCGCCTTGAAATCTACATATTCGCGTTCCCCGAGTGCCAATTACTGTTAGTGTTAGTGTTTTCGGCGGGAAAACGGAGACAACATGTCGTGCTCCAATTTTATTTTCGTTAAACTATTATTATGTTCGATTCAAAGTCCGCTATACATCGGGCGCTGCCTGTGTGACGTGGAGCGGTCGGTACCTACGACGATAGTCATCGCTAATTTCGACAAACATTCGTAAGCAATGATAGCCTAGTGGTCCTGTTCGTTGCTTCGCATTCCGCAGTGTGTGGTATCGAATCTCAACTGATGGGTATCTTTTTGTTGAGCGAATTTTATCTAATAAGACACATAAATTATTTAAATATTCCAGCTGATCGGTTGGAAGGTCATTTGGGGTCGTGCCGTCATTTAGCTCGCACAAACCACCGACATTCTCGAATAAAAACTGAGATCCAGAAATTGATTGTCTTTTGTAATATTCTTTTATTTCGAAATTTGTGTTTGTGTGCTGCGAATGCAGATAGGGGTGAGTTGCACTATATTGTTTGTTATCTTCGTTGTCACTGGAGCCATGGACAAAATAATTAATTACTGCAATTTGTCCATAGCCTCGGGACATGCCCTTAAATAGTCGCTGAGCAAAGAGCCGTGGAACGAGGTGGCAGGATTCCCGTAACAATCCTCCTGGCGTCCAGCATTTGTATATAGTATAGATTTAGGTGTAAATATTCTAGTTTTAAGATAAATCTCTATAGAATACCACTACCATTAAAAAAAAAAACTAAGTTTTTTTTACTATTATTTTTTTCGAAAATTCAAAAAAAATATTAAATCTCTTTACGTTTCCTATGTTTTTCTACCATATTCCATAAAAAAAAAAAATTCAATGTTTTTCTTTGGTACACCCCGACCAAATATTCTAAAACTTGACCCTGGCTATTCCAAATTGGCCATATCGGTCTCAGACCTAAATAAATAAAAAAAATATGTGACAAAATTTTCAATAAGAAAATTTTTGGAACGTGACGTGTAATTTCGAGCTGTCAAACTTCCCGGATTTGTTCCCGTCATTCCTGGGAGGTCGGGAGTGCGTCCCGGTGGATGCTCTGGCCTCTCCTGCACCCGGCACAGAAACTCCCGAAGGTCTACGAGCTTCCGTTCAGAAGATACAGGCGCCGCAAGTCTGGGGACCGCCATTGTTGACGGTCTGGAGACTTGCGTGGGTTCCTGCTGTAGGCTCGGGATACGGAGGTCGGGATTTGGTGTGGGATCGAGGCCGGGACTCTCTTCTACCTGGTGGTGCCTCCCGCGTCCGGATCGGACCTCAGACGGCGAAGATATTAGTGTAGTTACACTGGGACACAAACATTTTTTATGTTTGTACCTATTTAACAAACAAATAGGTAGTGAAAGAAAACCAGTTAAGATTAGAGCGGTAGGCAGTGTGTAAAAACATTATATAACTAGCAAATTAGGCATTTTATTGTGAAAAAACTGAAATTTTGTTATTGGCCGGTGAATGAACTTGCAAACTTCCCGGATTTGTTCCCGTCATTCCCGGGAGGTCGGGAGTGCGTCCCGGTGGATGCTCTGGCCTCTCCTGCACCCGGCACAGAAACTCCCGAAGGTCTACGAGCTTCCGTTCAGAAGATACAGGCGCCGCAAGTCTGGGGACCGCCATTGTTGACGGTCTGGAGACTTGCGTGGGTTCCTGCTGTAGGCTCGGGATACGGAGGTCGGGATTTGGTGTGGGATCGAGGCCGGGACTCTCTTCTACCTGGTGGTGCCTCCCGCGTCCGGATCGGACCTCAGACGGCGAAGATATTAGTGTAGTTACACTGGGACACAAACATTTTTTATGTTTGTACCTATTTAACAAACAAATAGGTAGTGAAAGAAAACCAGTTAAGATTAGAGCGGTAGACAGTGTGTAAAAACATTATATAACTAGCAAATTAGGCATTTTATTGTGAAAAAACTGAAATTTTGTTATTGGCCGGTGAATGAACTGGTACAAAAATAAAAACTCGAATTTAAGAACTATATTAGTGTTTAATTAGTGATAAAAACAGACCAAAGAGGCAGTAAACAATAATAAATAGTAAATTAAACACTAGTGGACGTAAAACAATATATAAAAAACACGACAAAAACAAAAACAGTGAACAAATAGTAATATATGAAATAAATCTCTGTTTTAAATATTATTCAGTTTTATTATTTTGTCATAATTAGGTACCTATCTACTAATTTAGGAACATAATAGGTAACATAACTAGATACTATTAGTATACTTATTCTATCTTAACAAGCAAAGAACACAGTCTATTTCATGGAAACTTACTTAAAAAGATAAAATTGTAAATACCACGAAGTCTTAGTCTCTCCTTCTCATTTTAATCTTTGTCATGTTGAGTTTCCATCAAAAATTTTCTCCATTCTTCATCAGAATGAAGAAAATGTTGTGACGCTTCTTGAAAAGCTGTATTCCTTGTTTGGAGCCGCCGTTGAGGAGATCTTAATGCACCTCGTCGTCTTGGAGAGGTTCTTCGGTCGGGGTGTGTGCCCCTCAGTGGCCGGCGCAAGCTCTTCAACTATTGCTGGAGTTGGTGACGGTCTATTCCACTCCTGACCTGAAGATCTTCCTGGACCTCTGCAATTATAATAAGAAAATTGTTACAAACATGAGATACCTACAGGAGGTACTCTACTACCTACCTCATTCTTTATAGAAGGATAACAATGTGAGTCCACAGACTTGAACTCTGGAATAATAAAAGGTGTGGTAAAAGGTAGGTACCTACTCACCAACAACAATAAGTGGTTCTCTGAAAAACCAGCTTCTGTAGGGTTAGTACCAGTTACAATAGTACAAAACGAAAATTCGTATCGTAAGCTCGATGAACTATCACAGTTAATACTTCCTTACTGGCAGTTTCCGTGCAACATGAAGTCTCTGAGCCAAAGTATCTACCCGATGAAACTTGGACCAACTGAAAATAAAAATTGTAAGATTAACACTAGGTAGTTGAAAAATGGCTTTGACATTTTGAATATTAAAAGTTGTATAGGTCTTAGTTTCACATTCTGCAATAGATTGAGAGATTTATATGAGTTATGCTAGTTCATGGTAAATTGGTCATAGTTGAAATAAAATCAGACAATGAGTAGATAGATACATACCTACAGTATCTCTTGAAGCTGTCACATTTAAGTCCAAAGTTAAATTGTGTAATACTCCAAAGCCGTACACATTTTTTAGGTTTATTGTGTAATACCTGCTGCTTACAGAGACATTGCCATTGGTTCTTCATTCTCCCAAAGGTGTTTTTAATAATGTCTAGGGTTTTCTTAGCTAGACTTATTTTATCACCCTTTGGTAATCAAATGACCATTGGCATACAATAGCGGGCACATATAACCTGAAAAAATAAGAGAGATTGTATCTGTAGGTACAAGACAACAGAAATATCATAAACTGAGTCTAAATTACATTAATTTAGCAAGACTGAAGTCTTGATATACCTATTAGGTATCATTGTGTCAAGGCTGGTCAAGTTACATTACTTCTTGCAAGTAGGTAATTGGTAAATGACAAGGATTCATCGATAATGGTGCTATTTGTTGGTGATGTTTTGCACACGTTCCCAGTGATTAGGTAAGTGAGTGTGTACTTAATTAGTTATTTAGGTAATTAATGCAAATGTTGGTATCATAACTTGGTTGAACAAAATCTTAGAATGTAGTCTACTACTTAGGTCACTTTTAAACTCACCTTTGTTTTCAATATTATCCGTTTTATGCCCTTTAGGCCACTGAAAGTGTTGTTTAAATGTAGGCCGGTTTTGTAAGACGACGAAAATACTAAATCCGATACCGACAACTTTTTCGCCGCAAAACTAGCTGTCGATGTCGATTTCGGCGGCGGATTATTTCAGCAGCCTCTGCTGCCATCCGTAGAGCAAAAATTACGCGTGAACACATCGTTTTTATCGGCACTCGTTATCTCAACTCACTATAAAAAGTTTGGTGAGAAGGGAAACTATGAGTTTCATACGGGTGTGTCCCACTCGTCACCACCAGCGTCGTCCCCACTGGGGACGAGTGGGATTTTTTCTAAAAAAATATCCCATATGTCCCTACTGGGGACGAATGGGGTGTCACTTAGAAAACATCCCGTATGTCCCCACTGGTGACAAATGGGATTTTACTTAGGAGATATCCCAGTCGTCACCCCTAATAAAATTATTATTTAAAACTGTACCTTATAAATATAAAATTAATTAAAAGAAAGTATAATTGAACGATAATATGTATAATTTAAAATATTAAAAATTAAACAACCACAACTTTCTTCAAAATCAACAAGTTTTATTTGTATAGGTACATATAGGTTTAGAAGATTACAGCCTAATCGAAGCAAAATTTTCAGTTATTTAAATCATATTATGAGAAAGTAGTGTTTACTGTAAAATACATCTTCACCTACTATGAATAATGATTATTTATCACTGATATCAACATTATTTACATAATTGAATAAACTATAACATTGGTTGTTTCCGTTTCT
>CAUEGO010000076.1:0-22026 GCA_958496205.1 Idaea biselata
GGCCCTTGTTGAGAGACAAACTGTGAAAGACGATTAATAATTATTGAAAAGGATAAGTAGTTTTTAAGTTGTATTTATCAAGCAGCAATAAAGGGTTATTTTATTTCATAATAGTTCATCCATGCTCCTGTATATGCCCGTATGCCTCCATGAATTGACAGATGGGGACATCAGCTGGATGTAGACTACGTACCTTGTCTTGGCTGCTGCCACAGCAGCGGATGCGGCGCGGGGTGCGGCGCGGGCGCGGGCACGCCGCCCATCACCGGCTCAACGCCCACCACTGGCTCTGCGGACACGGGCACTACGCTACCAGCCTGCAAGATACAAGTCTACAGTTAAATGGAAATCTATGGAATAGTAATATTATACACATGATCTGTTCTATAACTAAAATGTCTCCTCAGCATTGTTAGATTCTTCTCAAAAATGGTTTAACAATTTCTGGAAATATTTGGTGAAGTGCAAGCCAACTCAATACTAAAATTTTACTTGTAGTTATTTTGTCCAAGTAATACATTTGCCTGACTATTGGCAATGATTTTCAAAGTCAGCGACACTCTGACAAAGGTTTACTCTGGCAAGAATTACTGTGGTAAAGAATTACCACAGTAATTCTTGCTTGACTTGTCTATAGATAAGATATAGATCTGTAACTTCAACTCACAGGCACAGGTTGAGCTGGCTGGCTCGGGGCAATGCCATCGGTGCGAGCCTCAGGGTTCTTATGCATGAAGGGGCAGTGGATCTTGCGGCAGCCGCCCGGTTGAGTCTCCCAGTAGCAAGGGATTTGCTTACGATTTTTCTAGAAAACAAAGAGCGATATTGGTCAAAGACAAATTGAAAAGCATTTAATTTTCATTCATCTATTTTAGTATAACTAAAATAATACGAAACTTTAAATTGAAAGTATTTAATTTAATTTTGCATGAGTTAGCTTACCCTTAGCTCCATATGGCGGAGTTTGCAGCGTTTGTCAAGGCACTTGCCCTGTTGCCAAGCTGCGCACATCTGCTCACAACCGAGAGCAGATGGCTCATGGCGGAACACACAGTTATCACCCTGCAATGGGATATAAATCATATTTAGTAACTTGCAGAGTCTCGCGAGTCAGAGAGAAGAACTTGGTCTAAGGCTGGCTGGTCGTAAAAATATTGTTACACCTATATGCAGAAGGTATAGTCAATAAAGACTGAACTACTGTGCTAACCCCTAATAATCTGGGATAAGGGCAGGAAGAGCCTCAGTTATAGACTCACTGACATACATTAGACGGGATGCTGTTGGATAAGTTATATGTTCATTGCCTGCCTTATTTTAACTAAATTCCTGACAGTAACTTTGTTTCCAATTGTAACAATAAAATGGTACATTGATCAAAGAAATCAGTTTCCTGCTGTAGAAATATTTAGTAAATCAGTATAAATAAACACTTGTTATTTGACTGTCGGCACTGAATAAGTGACAGGCTGCATTTTCATTAATTATGATACAATTTATCTAGATATTCTGGTCTGTCCTCAGACTGCATAAAGCACAGAGGATGTGTGTGACAAAACAGTCCCAGAGTGGATCTATGGCTGCTGTGGCTGGTCTGTGTGGCTCTTCCCTTACATGAGATGTGCATTGATACTCAAACATTACAATTATATCGGGAGTTAGGGGCAGGCGGAAAGTGGGCTCCAGAAACAGAATGCACCAAGTTTTTGGTTTGAATGGGCTACCACACAAGGCAGCCTGAATGCCTACACAAGGCAGCCTGAATGTTTTAAGAATCAAACTCAGTTTAACATACTAAATTCAGTAACATATGGGAAGTGTTACAATAAAATATACACAAGAACTGCCTACCAGTAATTATCTAATTAGCAAGTATTTAGTAGCCGGTATTTAATTGCAAAATAATGTGGTTTACAATAAGCAATCACAGCAAAATACTGACTTGTTTACAAGCATTTATAAAACACAGGAAAGGAATGCATTTAGAGAACTACGTCGACCGCAAAGTATAAAAATATTGATAAAAATCTAGTACTCAATTACTTTGCCTACCTTAGTACACGTAGAGTAGTAATAAAAGTAACAGTCGTTAAATTTTCGAGGTGACTCCATCGTGGTTTTCGCTTTCCAGGGTCTGAAAATTAGGGGTAGGAATATTGAAAATATCTGCCACAAAAATACACCGATAACCAACAGATATCACAATTTCACACTAATCGATGATTATCGCTCACAATCAAATACCACATGAGCTTCAAACACTAGAATATAGTGAAAAATATCGTTTTCTTTTTTGACAGCTAATGTTACGCGGCGACCTATCGTTTTGTTTAGTTTTTGACGGGAAATGAAGGTTTTGTTGTATGGATGATTAGGCTTACCGTGTTTCTTCAAAACTAAACGTAGATAAATCAAACAATAATTACAACAACTAACACAAAATAACTAACGTCACTAGAAAGAAGATGTAGTAGATATGGCGGACATGTGGCGAACTTTCATTTCGTTTGTGAAATTCGTTTTGATTGGGCGCCTTTGATGTTTGTCTATTGTCATTGACCGAGGTCTATCAAACACGATTCTTGCTTATGGTCAATCAATCGGGCATTGCTACCAACCGCACAAAAAAATTTGGCGGAAAAGCGTTGAGGAAGCAAAAAGTTTTTGAGTATAGAGTTAAAATGTGGTGGCATATTTTAGTTTCTTAAAAGTGTACAATGTTATAAAAAAAGCAGTCCAAACACAGACTTGGCCGTTTCTTCTAAACCTTGTAAAGATAAAATTAGTACCATTTTACAACGACTCCTTTGACTTAAAACAATAAAACATAGACGTGACGCTGACTGCCTCTTTTTGTGTCTACTCGACACTGGCTAATGGGGTGGCACACGCAAAGCTGTGAGCAGATGGCGCTGGCATCAGATGATCTTTTTTTTTTTTTGATGTTCCCCACGCCACGAATGAAAACGCCGAGTTTTTTTTTTCTTTCGGTTTGAGACTGATATGGCCAATTTGGCGCCGAGAGTTGTAAAAAAACACCTGTTTGACAGTTCTTAATTCAAACCTAAGATCATTCGACTAACGCCAGGATGGACTTTCGGCGGGAAAGCGGAGACAACATGTCGTGCTCCAATTTTATTTTCGTTAAACTATGTTGTAAACTCGGTTAAATTGTGTAATTTTGGTGGAATCTTATCCAATTTAGTTCCGTGAATGTGCACAAGTGTAGTGAAAACAAAATTGAGTGTTAAACATGGACTTTCCGTCATTCGCGCCCAAGCTTCTTGAAGGTTATTGTAAAGTTGCCACCGCTTTACCATAGCCCCTGACTTGAAACTATAGGCCCGATCGGGCTAATTTCATTTCAAAATACTTGATACTGGCAAGATGTACAAGATGTACGACGCCAAAACTCTAAGAAGAAACTTGAAATATTCTAAAACTTGACCCTGGCTGTTGCAAATTGGCCATATCGGTCTCAGACCGAAAAAAAAAAAAAAAAAAAAAAAAAAACGCCAGGATAAAAAGTTAGTGTTCCTCCTCATTAATTCCATAATTTCATGGCATGCATAACCATTATGAAAAATATGGTCCGGTCCGGTCAACATCCTACCGGAAACGATACAAACAAAAACGGATATAAATAAAATAGACCGAAATCGAAATACATTAAGACTTCATTCTTCAGCAATCGTATTATTTATCTAGATAATGGATACCTCAGTTTCATAGGCACTGTGTAGTACATTGCTGCTTTGCAGTAGTCACTGGCGATTACCACCACGTAACCCACGTTACGTCAAATATGCACGTATGTAGTACTACACACGTGCCTATAAAACTCGCTCAGCGATACTCGTTCAGCGATGCTCGTTCGCTTGATCATTTCTTTTCATGATCATTTCTGTGTGTAGCGCGAGTAATCGCGGTTTCTAGTTCTACTCATTTCTCTTGGATTGGAGGTATAGTTAGTTTAAAATGTAATATCGGGTCGAGTGCTAATATTTATTATATATATATTCAAATAAAACCATAAAATAAGGTATGAACTTTATTATCATTTATTAATAATACACCATGATTTAAACGTTATTTTACAATAAATAAATGCTCACGTTACAAATTATGATGTCATGTAGTATTAAAAAGAAGCAAAAAGAAATATTTAATCAAAACTTAACATAGTATTTCAAAATTAATTGAAGTAAATTGAGTATGATACACACAAAACCGTCAATGGCTCATCAAATCAACGTAAATTCAATTATTTGAATCAAGATCAACTTTTTGTATACTAGAATAAGTAACATGATTGGCTAATGATAAAAAAATAGAAGCAAAAAAAATGTTATGAATGATTATAAATAGAGGTGAATTTTTGGGCATCCAAAATCATGAGCACCAATGCGTGAAAAAAAATAGGTTGGCCTGCACCTGTATTTTTTATCTTTAGTTCATAACTCAGTTTCATAGGCACTATGCCGTAAATTACTGCTTTGAGGTAATCACTGGTAATAACCACGTTATCACCAAAGGAGCAATGTACTGCAAAGTGTCTATCAAACCCAGTTATCAACTAGGTAGATAATACGGATGCCGAAGTCACAATGACTGCAAATAATCTACGTTACCCTCATAATGTGGATTGTTTGCAGTCATTTACGTATATTGTGCTACTGAACTTTTTGCAAATGCCTTTAAGAATAGACTTGTTACAGAATACGTAGGCTGGTGAGATGGTGATCAAACAAACGCTCACCTATCGATTATTAAAAAAAACATTACTTTTTTTGACTTCGCCGTAGTAGGGAAAAAATGTAGGCAAAAATGACTTTAGGTCGGCCAAATTAAAACACACAAAACTTCCCAAATCATATGACATGAAAAAAAAGGATGAATATTAATGTACAATGATAAAAACATGGCAATACCAATTTACAAAAACAGGTTTATCATTTGTACAGTTCAATACTGAAATAGAATTCGGAATGTTGTTTTTTAAACGTTTTATAGAATAGACCTCATCTCAGCTTTCAAAGTTTTATAACAAACCTCGTGGATGAAACGCGTCACTACAACCAGTTACAATTCAAACTAACAATCTCTAAGGGTCAATTTCAAACTAACAACCTCTTATGGTCAAATCACACTAGAGTAGAGTCGAAGCAAATCAAAGAATTGTACTAAAAGATGACATAGTATAATCAAATCACCCTTATCTCTAAAACGTTTCGGCTCGTCAGCTTCCGACGCTTGCAATTAGGAGGAACACTAACTTTTTATCCCGGCAGAGGGCGCGAGTCGATTAATCTTAGGTTTGAATTAAGAACTGTCAAACATGTGTTTTTTACAACTCTCGGCGCCAAATTGGCCATATCGGTCTGAGACCGAAAGAATAAAAAAAAAACTCGGCGTTTCCATTGGTGGAGGACAATCATCGAAAATAAAAAAAAGATCATCCGATGCCAGCGCCTCTGCAAACAGCTTTGCGCGTGGCACCCCATTCTTGTTCTGGATCTAGTTTGAGTTCCGATGCCGGAACTGGTACCAGTTCCGGTTGCGATTTTTTTATCGATCAACCGATTTTGCATTCTGGTTACTAATTTAAAAATTGCATGTTGAAAACCACATGATTGAAAATTGAAAAAAAAAAATTGCATGTTGAAAGCATGTTGTAACCGATAGAATCGGAACTATCCGAAGCCCGGTTTCGGGTTCCCGTCTAATATTTTAATAAAAGGCATAAATTCGGACGACAAGCGCATAAGTGAAATTGCGCTTTGAGATTGCGATGTTAAGGATGAATTTGCTATGTCAACTTTAAGATTAACGCTTGGATATGCTTCGACTTTACGCCAGTATGTATTGACACCAACAATCTCTAACGTAACATATTGTTTATAATAGCACCTCTACACTCTCAGCAAGCCTTAAAAAACATATAAGCAGATGTACTCTGAAGGGAAGGGAACTCTCTATAACAAGGAATGCCTTGTCACATGTCGTAGATATTGAATATCATTTTTTAAGAGCGAGACAAAGCGTTCCTTAGTGCTAAAACGGGCGTAAGATTGTTTACCATCAGCACCCTTAATATGTAACTCATTGTTAACTCAGTTTGATAAGCACTTTGCTTTTTCTTTTCTTCTTTTCTTATAGTGGGGTAGGGTCGCCTAGTGTTAGAGTTTTCAAGTCGCCCTCTAACTTGACCTAGCGACTGCTATCATAAATAACAATCGGACCCAACTGCTTAAAATGCCATGCCGAAGCACGGAGAAGTTCAAGAAAATGAGTTTTTGTCACACACATTATCGGTCACCCATCCAAGTAATCACTATGTAGTGATTTACTAACTTACGGCAATGTATTGTATAGTGCCTATCAAACTCGGTTATCAACGAGATAGATAATAGTAGTACGTACTGAGTACTGGAGAGTACTGGTCTAATTGGTCATATTAAAAATGGCCCGCATTAGAACCGCTATGAGTGTAAAGTTGCTGCTATCAAACTAACCCCCTTACTTTTAAACGATGATTAACATATGCATAAACTATGTATCGTTTGTCTTTCACTGGGACATGAAGTTTCAAAGTTGACAGAGACAAACGTTACATAACTTAGTCATCTGTTAATCATCGATTATAAATAAAGGGTAAGTGTTTAAAATCACTTTCAACAAACACAAACACAACACAGACAATCGAGCAGCTCATTACATTGCAAACTCGAAATCTCAAGAAAACACAAACAAACATTATTTAAGGTGATTAATTAATAGTTAAATGTCATGGTTACATCAATAAATAGTCTTCAATTTATAGAAAACTACATTGATTATAGAAAACTATGTTATTCAAAGATTTTAAATACTGTAGAATAGAAATAACATATTGAAAATACATACAACTTTTACATCGATTTTTAAATAAAGGTCGCATTGAACGGTGTCATAAATATGACAGAACAGTAACTCAGGCCAGTAGTGGCATGTTACTGGGTTCGTGTGAACTCTTATTTAAACCCAGATGAATGCTTTAGTCAATCCTAAACTATCAAAAATGTCAGTCTGTCCCAGTAATGTAAGATTTTCATTTTACAATTTGCTTAAGGAAATTCAATCATTTACAAAGTAGTTAAGGTCCTTATTTGAATGCAATTTAACTGGCCGCGCTGCGCCGCGCCATTAAATCTGGATTGTACACAAAATGAACTTTATCATCCCTTAGTGGCCTTAGTTTCATCCATTGTGATCAAAATTCCAATTTATATGGTACTCTGGTATCACTGACGCACAGACTTTTAACACTTTCAAATGTTATTTCTATTCCACTATAGTACCAAATCTCTTTAAAACTATGGCGATGTTCGCTAGTACCTAACTTTATAAAACGTTATTGAATGGTCTAGATTATCACGGCTTATACAATGCCTCAGTTAACCAAACTGCGAAATATTCCAGGAACCCAAAAACTAGACTATATTATGCAGTTTTCAAGCGATTTTGAAACATTTTAGACATACCTAGTCTGAAAATGAAATCTAGGATTGTATTAAAATCTGAAATATTTCTAGAACATATTAGTTATTAAATTATGTATTTTACATTATCTACCACATACATAAAATATATTTTATATGTTACCTAAGAAATAAAATTTTGACAGATCCGTTGCTCGAAAAAAAGTCTTCTAAGTAAATTGTCTATAAACAAGATGAGATGAAATTATATTTCTTAAATACACAAACAAACATGGTGTCCAAGAGCTTTACGATAAACCGTCAACAGGCGAAAGGTAGACAGACCATTTTATTTTAATTTTTATTAGTCACATTACAAATATTATTAAATAACAGGGTATTTACCATGTCTTGTGAACAAGTCAGTTACAATTACTGGCGAAATATCGGGCTACGTAAAAAACAAATTAAAATATCTCTTTATTTCATAATATTTCTAGTGAAAACTACAATTGCAGTTTAAAATCGTATATAACCACAATGTAGGAAACTTAAACACACAGTAGTGCTTTATTTATTACTGAAAACTACGGACTGTTACCTAATTCGATTATTGTTTTACATGGTTAAACTATTTCGTCTCTTGACGGCTTATTGCCATTTTCAGGAACATCCTGTACACTTTTAAGCCTAAAATATGAGTGGAATGGGGCAGATGCATACACATACATATAGTTAGGTGTAAGATACCGTGCGTGTGGTGCAAATTTCTAAAAATACCGACTTTTATTCACGAAATTGTCGTCTAAAATTAAGTTTTCACAATTTTCAAATCAAAACACTGTTTGAAATAGCTGGGTTACACCGTACGACCCTTGACTAGTGAATTACCTAATCTCTTTGCCGCTGCTAAGTCTATTTAAGAATATGTTCATACGCCAACATCTCAAATTTCAAATGAAAAAATGTAATGAAATGAAAAAATGGGTTCCAAAACCTATGGATAATAAAGCTATCCATAGCAACGCATCCTCGCTAAGCTCTATTGAAAACCTACCCCAAATATACCATCATTGATCGACCTATGTAAAACCAGCTACATAACTAATTTAAATTTCATCCAAGTCCTTCCAATTTACAACTCTCGACTTCGCAAAACAGTCAGACAATTCCATTTACAATAAAAATAGTTTTTCAAACAGTTTTCAACAAACAGTCCCCTACCACGAGTCACTCATTAAGCATTTTACCCTGTTGTAATGCTCTATTGTCTGTCTGTCTATAGTAGGGGACTTAATGGACGTCACAATCGAGTTACATAGGCCTTTAACACTAAACCTAGGTCTAAATGAGATTACACGCGGGATCAATGACAAGGGGGGTTTAAAACGAGGAATTTTATTATTTTATTTTATTTAAAGTGCTTAAGCCTGCACTGGGCTTTCTTAGGGAAAATACTTCTGCAAAAACATAACGCACGATCGGCGCTGAGCGGGATTCGAACCAACAACGCAGCTTTACTCAATCCGGGAGCACTGACTTTACCAATTAGTCTACCTGCGTCGGAGACTCATACGCTGTATCTTTGCATCTGTATTTTACCATCTAACACAACTTAGGCATGTTTGTGGCGTGCGTTGTGTTTTTGCGGAAGTATTTTTCTTTTAAATATTTCGAGGAATTTTACCTACCATAGAGGGTTATAGATCAATTAAAGACCATGTGCAAATGTGCCGATTTTCAAAACATCCCACTAAGACAGTAATTAAGCCAGTTTAAAATGATCAACAATTCAGATAATTTAAACATTATTTCTTAAAGTGTTTACCACACTTAGGAAATACTACTTTTTGAAAAAATCAGGTACCAAGCGGGACTCGAACGCGCGACTACTGGTAATGCGAACCAGCGCGGATTACCAGTAGTCGCTGGTTCGAGTCCCGCCGGGTACAAAATTTTTTGAAAGCATTTCTTTAAAAGCAGTTCCGATGATGCTACGTGTATGTACTGTCAAAAAAAACAGGCTTACTGGCGTAGCTTGCAAATCGGCATCATTAGAATGGCCCTTTAGCTAAGAAAGTACTATTGCGTATACGTCACGGTAATCGTATGTTAATACGACAAGTACAGTTGGCAACAAAAATAGATTTCCATTGAAATCATTTATTTTCATACATTTCATCAACAGAGTTAGTAATATAGGTAGGTCAGTACATATTACAATGTTAATAAAAAGACTTAGTAAGTCATACCTGAATACAATCCAATAAATTCATACTAGAGCAAAGTCGATAAAAAACTTAGAAAAGGCGGAACCAGACTACGAGAGGCGTGCGTCGCGAATTCGTCCCACACGACACATGCTCAAGCTGAGCACGCAAACAACCACGCACAGGGTTCGTCAGTAGAACAATAGAAAAATACCCGTCCTTCCACACGGAGCGCACGGCTCGCACTGAGGCGGCGTTCGCAACGATCGTAGGACGCGAATGCTCACTGTGAGTACACACGTCCACACAGCCCGAGGCATGCGAGGCGAACCATTCGCAACGTACGCCTCGCGATATCTGGTTCCGCCTTTAGGATGAATTTGCTATGAAATTTTAGATCGACTGCAAAATTAAAATAATCTTAAGTTCGATGTCTACTTTCCTTGCCATACTGTACAATATGGTATACTTATTCGCTCGCATGTATGAGAGAGATAGAGAGCTACCAAATCCGGTGTGCGTGCGAGAGAGACCGCCTTATCTCTTGGAAGAACTCTTGATTTGTTGTAGTTTGAGTCGGAGCGCGTCCACTTCTGCCTCGTTCCTCTGTTGCACCGCTTGCGTTGTGTGGAGCTGGAAGTTCGTATTTATTTATAAGCTTTTTATTTTAGTTTACTATAATTGAGTTACAATACCTATAGCTAACTATATAACTGACAACGCTCATAAAATGTCCGAGCGCCGTTCTACATAACTTTTAAAATGGCATTTGCTCGAATTTAGTCTTTATCCTACTTGCATAACGTTCAAAGTCGCCCGAACGAAGTAAACAAAAACTCTGCTGCGTACGTGACGATGATCGGTCGATGATGATCGGACCAAGCATCCGAACAACTGGAGTTACCTCTTAGCACGGCTCTTCATCAGGCCACCGACAGAGATCACTGAAGGAAGACGCTTGCCAGATTGCATACCAAGGGTCACGATCCTCATCAATAAAAAAATAGAAAAGTATGTATTGCCATATTTTTTACCTTAAACTAAAACCAAACAGCGCGTAGGACGGCAAAATAAACAAGCTCAGCATATAATATGCTGCGAATCACACATCCGTGAATCTACATAGCGCTGGTTTTCAGCTTGCCGCTTGCAATGAGGGAACGACGGAGGAGGAAATGTGGATCGACTATGTACTTAAGAGGATAGTCTCCATTCTCTTTCGCCTTTTTTTCAGTTTGTGACTATAGGTATTGTAAGTCAATGTTTACTATCTAATTTACATGCATTTTAAATGTTTATTTAGGATTGTCATTTGCAGGCGTGGGAAAAGCATTTTTCATCCCATCTATTCGAAAAGTGTCGCTTTGGTCCTCTATAAGTGCGACCAAAGTAGCTGTTTTCTGTTAAGAGATAAACAGGCGGGAGCAAAGTAAAACAGGCGGGAGCAAAATAAAATAGGCGGGAGCAAAGTAAATTTGAATTTGGAACATATGTATCATTCATAGAAATCAAACGTAAATTATATGAATTACTGACTGATATGTGTTGAGTCACCGTAACACAAGCTTAGTCGCTTACCACGGGGCTAGATGGCGCTGTGTGTTGTTCACAGAATTTATTTATTTTATTAGTTTCATTAGATTCATTAGTGTCATTAGTATCATTAGTTTCATTAGATTCATTAGTTTCATTAGTTTCATTTGTTTCATTTGTTTCATTAGTTTCATTAGATGCATTAATTTCATTAGTTTCATAAGTTTCATTAGTATCATAAGTTTCATTAGTATCATTAGTTTCATTTGTTTCATTAGATTCATTAGTTTCATTAGTTTCATTAGGTTCATTAGTTTCATTAGTTTCATTAGATTCATTAGGTTCATTAGTTTCATTAGTTACATTTGTTTTATTAATTTTGCTTTTTTTTTTTTAGTATTTAATAGTATTTATATGAAATTTTCACAGATGATGTATTTCTGTAGCCGCTATAACAACCAACAAATATTTATAGAGGGCTTCTGTATAATAAACGTGATATTTAAATTTTATACCCAACATTTTTGTTTAAGTAAATTGGTATATTCACGAATTACGTAACATCATATCTTATTTATTTTCTCATAGAAAGGGGATGAAAAGTAGAGTATATGACTCGAGAGCAAATTATTTTTGCCTCGGGCGATGTATACTTTGAATCCCTCGCTGCGCTCAGAATTCTACGTTAGAATCCCTCGCTACGCTCGGGATTCTATTCTAGAATTCTTCGCTTTGCTCGTGATTCAAAGTAACGCCCTCGCCGTAAAAATACTATTTTGCTCCCTTGTTATACAATCTACTATTAAACCACACATTGGTAATTTCCAGTCTCACAAATGCAAATCAGTTTATTGTACACTCCCTGGAAATGAATCAATCTACATTTGGTGTTTAGACAAGTGACATATTCATCACGCATACTTCAATGTGTGATTTATATGAATGTCATAAAAAACAGGCAATGTATTTAGGCATTAGTTTGACGCGTCACAATGCCAAAGTCAGTTAAGTCTACTATTGAACGCAAAGGGTGGGGTCAGACTGTACCTGTCACTGTACGCTTTCGTTTAATGAAATGGAATCTTTCATGTTGTAAAAGGGTAAGTGTCCTCTTTGGCGTTTCTTAGGGAATGCCCTCACTTACTTTTACTTTTATTGTGTGTTTCCGCAACTAGCCCTATAACTGGGTCTTTTTGCGTGACTTTAAGCCGTAGGTTTCCTCACGATGTTTTCCTTCACCGTAAGAGCGATGTTAATAGCGCACTTAAATTTTTCCTTGAGAAAAATACATTGGTCCGCGGTCGGCCAGGATTTGAAACCTCGACCTTCGAAATGAAAGTCACGGTATCTACCACTAGACCAAAACCGCTCCCCCCCTCCCTCATGAGCATTATCGGTGATAGGAACCTGACGTTGACAGTATTACCTATAGTTGCATATTCTTACGCATTTTCTTTTGGAATGTCCTGCACTGGCGGAGATTAGACTAGGAACTATTGGTGACGTAGAAAGCCTTCCACAAATTTTTAATAAACCACATTTAGTGGCAAAATTTATGGATGAGCTGGGCTGGTTCTCCTACTGACAAATGAACCATCACGCAAAAAGGACCCAATTTGAGGAGGTCTATTTGCGGAAAACGAGCCCGTAAACAATTACAATGGGGTTAAAAACTACAGCTGGCGCTACTTTGGAGTGATCCCAAGTTTCTATCAACTTCATAGTTTTTTCGTAAACTAAGTAATTTTTAGATAAATTTACAAAATTACGCTTTGTATTTTTCATTTAGCATCTTTGGGGAATACATAATTTGTTATGTTTTTGCAATCCACAGCTATACAAAGCTTCATTTTGTAAAATTAACTCAAAATAACTTAGTTTGTTTACGAAAAAACTATGAAGTTTGACGAATAGTAGGAATCATCGATTAGTAGCGCCATCTGAAGTGAGCAAATGGCAGTTTTGAACCCCATTACATTACAATTACCTCTAGTTGTGGGTCGATGCTGTGCGGCCTGGGCATCATGTTCTCGTCGATGGAGTCTGTGAAGGCGCGGTCGCGGTTGTCTGTGTGCGGGGTGCGCGGTTGTGATGTCGGGGTTGTGTATTACATCTAGTTGTGGGTCGATGTTGTGCGGCCTGGGCATCATGTTCTCGTCGATGGAGTCTGTGAAGGCGCGGTCGCGGTTGTCTGTGTGCGGGGTGCGCGGTTGTGATGTCGGGGTTGTGTATTACCTCTAGTTGTGGGTCGATGCTGTGCGGCCTGGGCATCATGTTCTCGTCGATGGAGTCTGTGAAGGCGCGGTCGCGGTTGTCTGTGTGCGGGGTGCGCGGTTGTGATGTCGGGGTTGTGTATTACCTCTAGTTGTGGGTCGATGCTGTGCGGCCTGGGCATCATGTTCTCGTCGATGGAGTCTGTGAAGGCGCGGTCGCGGTTGTCTGTGTGCGGGGTGCGCGGTTGTGATGTCGGGGTTGTGTATTACCTCTAGTTGTGGGTCGATGCTGTGCGGCCTGGGCATCATGTTCTCGTCGATGGAGTCTGTGAAGGCGCGGTCGCGGTTGTCTGTGTGCGGGGTGCGCGGTTGTGATGTCGGGGTTGTGTATTACCTCTAGTTGTGGGTCGATGCTGTGCGGCCTGGGCATCATGTTCTCGTCGATGGAGTCTGTGAAGGCGCGGTCGCGGTTGTCTGTGTGCGGGGTGCGCGGTTGTGATGTCGGGGTTGTGTATTACCTCTAGTTGTGGGTCGATGCTGTGCGGCCTGGGCATCATGTTCTCGTCGATGGAGTCTGTGAAGGCGCGGTCGCGGTTGTCTGTGTGCGGGGTGCGCGGTTGTGATGTCGGGGTTGTGTATTACCTCTAGTTGTGGGTCGATGCTGTGCGGCCTGGGCATCATGTTCTCGTCGATGGAGTCTGTGAAGGCGCGGTCGCGGTTGTCTGTGTGCGGGGTGCGCGGTTGTGATGTCGGGGTTGTGTATTACCTCTAGTTGTGGGTCGATGCTGTGCGGCCTGGGCATCATGTTCTCGTCGATGGAGTCTGTGAAGGCGCGGTCGCGGTTGTCTGTGTGCGGGGTGCGCGGTTGTGATGTCGGGGTTGTGTCCGTCTTCATACCGGCTTTAGCCTGGCGTAAGCAGATACAACATATCGATTGATTAACGCTTTATTGTACCATAAACAAACAAATAACATTTTATACAGAGAATATCTTAAAATAATGTGGCACAATGAGCGGCCTTATCGCCTAAGGCCGATCGCTTCCAGGCAACCAGTGAATGGACAAGACTTACGGAATAGGATGGGTAAGATGTTTATTTGATTTGATAAAACAGATTGGACAGAAAATAACTATCAGAAACTAACTATCTACTAAGATATTGTACTTTCTTAAGCCTCTTCCAGATGAAAAGCTCAGCATGGCTCAGAAAGAAATGTCACATTTTGTCATCCTTTTGTTAGAATAAGGTGTTTCTTACAATATTATAAAGCTAAAGAGTTTGTTTGTTTGAACGCGCTAATCTCAGGAACCCTTGGTCCGATTTGAAAAATTCTTTCAGTTTTGGATAGTTCATTTATTGAGGAAGGCTATATTATATTTAAAAAAAAATAGGCGGACGAAGTCGCAGGTACTGCTAGTATAGCTATATCTGTTAGTTACCTGTAAAGCTCGTAGTTTCTCTAGGAAAATAACGTGAGACTTCTCGTCGTTTTCATTTGTGACATCTGCAACAAAAGATAGTGAAAAATGTTTATAATAAAATATTTATTTAAACCCCGATGGAAAAACAGGATTGTTATAAGAAGCGTCTGTGTTAATGCGTATCTGTCTGTGGCATTGTAACTCCCGAATGGATAAAGCGATTTGGATAGTTTCTTTTTTTACTTTAAAATATTTTTCTAGAAGACATACGTACCAATATTATCAGTTTTATAATCGTGCTTGTAGATGGGCATGGAAGCCATTTTCCTCTGCTCGGCGACTTCCCGCAAGCCTTGCTCGACGTAGTTCCGGAAGTAAAATGACGATGTTTGCATGAACTTCCATATATCTACTTCTGGATGCCGTTCCTGGAACAAAGGAAAGAGACAATTTTTATGAAAACTCCAAAATTTTAATAAAAACTGGTAAAAACTCGCGGGCCGATGGTTCCGTACTCGTGTACGACTGAATGTATGTAATTGATGACCGTCAATCAAAGACACAGAGGGCTTACTTCACTGGTTTTGAGTTTTGTATCGGGACTCTCTTTAATTTTGAATAACTCTGCGTGTTTCGGAGATATACTGTCTTTACAGACGGCAGACGGACAACAAAGGGATCCTATATGTGTTCCCTTTTTGACTTTTGAGGTACGAAATTCTAAAAATTATCCAGTGTGCGGTGTTCACTACAGATACACTAACGATTTTAAAGTTACAAGGTTGTTTTCACTACAAATATGATATTTACCAGTTTCCCTTTGTATTTAACGGAGCTCGATCTTTCGCCAGTAATTTCAACTGGTTTGTTCACGAGAGTACACTCACCTTGAGGTCGTATAGATGTTCTAGCGCGTCCTTCTTGTGCTCCTTGGAGCCGATGCGGTTGAGGATGTGTGCGAGCTGGTCGTGCAGCGCGCGCGGCAGGCGGCCCGCGTTCAGTACACTCACCTTGAGGTCGTATAGATGTTCTAGCGCGTCCTTCTTGTGCTCCTTGGAGCCGATGCGGTTGAGGATGTGTGCGAGCTGGTCGTGCAGCGCGCGCGGCAGGCGGCCCGCGTTCAGTACACTCACCTTGAGGTCGTATAGATGTTCTAGCGCGTCCTTCTTGTGCTCCTTGGAGCCGATGCGGTTGAGGATGTGTGCGAGCTGGTCGTGCAGCGCGCGCGGCAGGCGGCCCGCGTTCAGTACACTCACCTTGAGGTCGTATAGATGTTCTAGCGCGTCCTTCTTGTGCTCCTTGGAGCCGATGCGGTTGAGGATGTGTGCGAGCTGGTCGTGCAGCGCGCGCGGCAGGCGGCCCGCGTTCAGTACACTCACCTTGAGGTCGTATAGATGTTCTAGCGCGTCCTTCTTGTGCTCCTTGGAGCCGATGCGGTTGAGGATGTGTGCGAGCTGGTCGTGCAGCGCGCGCGGCAGGCGGCCCGCGTTCAGTACACTCACCTTGAGGTCGTATAGATGTTCTAGCGCGTCCTTCTTGTGCTCCTTGGAGCCGATGCGGTTGAGGATGTGTGCGAGCTGGTCGTGCAGCGCGCGCGGCAGGCGGCCCGCGTTCAGTACACTCACCTTGAGGTCGTATAGATGTTCTAGCGCGTCCTTCTTGTGCTCCTTGGAGCCGATGCGGTTGAGGATGTGTGCGAGCTGGTCGTGCAGCGCGCGCGGCAGGCGGCCCGCGTTCAGTACACTCACCTTGAGGTCGTATAGATGTTCTAGCGCGTCCTTCTTGTGCTCCTTGGAGCCGATGCGGTTGAGGATGTGTGCGAGCTGGTCGTGCAGCGCGCGCGGCAGGCGGCCCGCGTTCAGTACACTCACCTTGAGGTCGTATAGATGTTCTAGCGCGTCCTTCTTGTGCTCCTTGGAGCCGATGCGGTTGAGGATGTGTGCGAGCTGGTCGTGCAGCGCGCGCGGCAGGCGGCCCGCGTTCAGTACACTCACCTTGAGGTCGTATAGATGTTCTAGCGCGTCCTTCTTGTGCTCCTTGGAGCCGATGCGGTTGAGGATGTGTGCGAGCTGGTCGTGCAGCGCGCGCGGCAGGCGGCCCGCGTTCAGTACACTCACCTTGAGGTCGTATAGATGTTCTAGCGCGTCCTTCTTGTGCTCCTTGGAGCCGATGCGGTTGAGGATGTGTGCGAGCTGGTCGTGCAGCGCGCGCGGCAGGCGGCCCGCGTTCAGTACACTCACCTTGAGGTCGTATAGATGTTCTAGCGCGTCCTTCTTGTGCTCCTTGGAGCCGATGCGGTTGAGGATGTGTGCGAGCTGGTCGTGCAGCGCGCGCGGCAGGCGGCCCGCGTTCAGTACACTCACCTTGAGGTCGTATAGATGTTCTAGCGCGTCCTTCTTGTGCTCCTTGGAGCCGATGCGGTTGAGGATGTGTGCGAGCTGGTCGTGCAGCGCGCGCGGCAGGCGGCCCGCGTTCAGTACACTCACCTTGAGGTCGTATAGATGTTCTAGCGCGTCCTTCTTGTGCTCCTTGGAGCCGATGCGGTTGAGGATGTGTGCGAGCTGGTCGTGCAGCGCGCGCGGCAGGCGGCCCGCGTTCAGTACACTCACCTTGAGGTCGTATAGATGTTCTAGCGCGTCCTTCTTGTGCTCCTTGGAGCCGATGCGGTTGAGGATGTGTGCGAGCTGGTCGTGCAGCGCGCGCGGCAGGCGGCCCGCGTTCAGTACACTCACCTTGAGGTCGTATAGATGTTCTAGCGCGTCCTTCTTGTGCTCCTTGGAGCCGATGCGGTTGAGGATGTGTGCGAGCTGGTCGTGCAGCGCGCGCGGCAGGCGGCCCGCGTTCAGTACACTCACCTTGAGGTCGTATAGATGTTCTAGCGCGTCCTTCTTGTGCTCCTTGGAGCCGATGCGGTTGAGGATGTGTGCGAGCTGGTCGTGCAGCGCGCGCGGCAGGCGGCCCGCGTTCAGTACACTCACCTTGAGGTCGTATAGATGTTCAAGCGCGTCCTTCTTGTGCTCCTTGGAGCCGATGCGGTTGAGGATGTGTGCGAGCTGGTCGTGCAGCGCGCGCGGCAGGCGGCCCGCGTTCAGTACACTCACCTTGAGGTCGTATAGATGTTCTAGCGCGTCCTTCTTGTGCTCCTTGGAGCCGATGCGGTTGAGGATGTGTGCGAGCTGGTCGTGCAGCGCGCGCGGCAGGCGGCCCGCGTTCAGTACACTCACCTTGAGGTCGTATAGATGTTCTAGCGCGTCCTTCTTGTGCTCCTTGGAGCCGATGCGGTTGAGGATGTGTGCGAGCTGGTCGTGCAGCGCGCGCGGCAGGCGGCCCGCGTTCAGTACACTCACCTTGAGGTCGTATAGATGTTCTAGCGCGTCCTTCTTGTGCTCCTTGGAGCCGATGCGGTTGAGGATGTGTGCGAGCTGGTCGTGCAGCGCGCGCGGCAGGCGGCCCGCGTTCAGCGCCGCGTTGTTGGCGGAGAGCACGCCGGTGTTCAGCGGCGCCTCCGCTGGACTCTCCTTCTTGTCTTCTAGCTTTAATTGCTGGAAAGTTAATAAACCATTTGATATAATAACTTTCAAACCCTTTTCCATGGGATCTGACCAACACCTCAATAGGCAAGTGTTCTAGTTGTAGACCCGGACAAGTACGAATGTGTTCCCGCGTTCGACTCCGACATTAAGACGTGCGAGGAGCCGATGGAGAGTTGTCTAAGATACTGATCTAAGTGGGTGGCCAGTGGGTAAACCCCACTTAGATCAGTTGTGAGCCCCACACATCCCCGCCGAGGCAGTGCATAAGGCTGCATTTCACCACCATAAAAAAAGGTTTCCTGGTTCCATCAATACCCATAATTGGCGATGAAGTTGTGGAGAGGGTCGCCAGCTTCACCTTTTATTTTTTTTACATTTGACCGAACAGGAACTTGCACGTGGCTTTCCGGATTGCCAAAGCAAAAGGCGCCTTCCGACCCGTATGGCATTCAAAACATCTCCCTATTTGAGTGAAACTCAGAAAATTTAGCACCAACGATAAGGTGCGAGACATGGAAAGACACACAATAGCTGAACACAGACAGACGACAGATCCTGAACATTTTCTACTCCAACACTATCACCAACGCAGATCTCTGGAGGCAGTACCAACCTTACGGTACCGCCTGTAAATCTGCTGATCACACTACGAAAATGGAGTTGGGTTGGTCATACTCTTCGTAAGAACTCTGACCATATCCCCACAAGACCTTGATTGGAACTAGGGTCGACGCAAGCCGGCCCGTCCCAAGTAACATGGCTACGTTGAACTATAGCAGAAGTTAAATCCATAAGGCTGACTAAGAAATAAAGCTTAAGAGGATAGTCTCCATTCTCTTTCCCCATACAAACGTAGTTTAAATTTTCCTCCCTGGATAAAGACATTAGAGCAAATATATTTATGCCATAAAACTGTCATGCATGACTATGCATCTACCTTTTTATTTTTTTCATTTTATTATTTTTTATTATTATTTTAATTAGAAAAAAAAAAGGTAAATGTATTGTCATGACAGATATAGGTTTTATGGCATAAACATATTATTTGCTCTAATGTCTTTATCCAGGAAGGAAAATTTAAACTACGTTTGTATGGAGAAAGAGAATGGAGACTATCCTCTTAAGTAGGTACTAAATAGTAGAGCTTGTCATAGTTATCTATCCTTAAGCGCAAGATGGATCAGGCTTATTTCTGCTTATATCTCTGGATCCCTAGGTATCAGAGAGAGAGATTTAGTGATCGAAGTGGCCATTTTCATCAAATTTGAGATGATTTATACAGCGCAAGCAACTTTTAATCCATGCTACTTTTACTGCTGTAGGTCCCGGAACATTATTAGATGGGTAGGCTTGCCCAGCACCCATACCACCCTCCCAGCCTAGTCAGCCATGCCCAGATAGAACTGTGATCGAAGTTAGGAAAGAAAAAAAAAGTGACCAAAGTATCCTACTAATATTATAAAGCTGAAAGTTTGTGAGTATGTATGTGTGTTTGTAACTCAATCACGTAAAAACCGCTGAACCGATTACCATCAAACTAGGTGTGTAGATAGCTGGAGCCCTGGAATAACACATAGGCTACTTTTTATCCTGATGTTTCCGCGGGGGAAACCGCTGGTCGCAGTCGCTAGAATACAATATTTTAGTGTTTATTACCTTGAGTACTTTCAATAAGTAAGGATATAAATCTGACTCGTTGACGTCGGGTATCTCCGTCAGATGATTCGTTATAGATGCCCCCTTTATCTTGACTAGAGTATGCACCAGGGTTTTCACAGTTCTGGAATAAGAACACAAACTTATTGAACCTATTCTCTTATTTTCGGCGTCTGTGGCGCGTCGAGCGAATTTCTGGTTGCAATGCAGAAGGTTGCGGGTTTGATTCCCGTTCGGGGATACCTTAGTATTTATGTTGATAAAAAATGCTTGTTTCTGGTTCTATGTGTTTTCTATATGTATGTTTTTACAAAGAAAAAAGTATATGTAGCAGATCCGTTGTCTGGTATCTATAGTACAAGTCCCGTTACTTAATTTGGAACATTGCGCTGTGTGCAACGTCTTGCAATGTATTTTTTTATTTATATTTAAAATCTCTCGCTACACTCGGTAATCTAATCTAAAATCCTTAGCTGCACTCTGAATGAAATCAAAAACTTTCGCTTTTAAAATAGCTTGAACATTCCTAGGTAACTTATAGGTATTTAATATAATGAAAGATTTAATTGGGTACGGAAATCAAGCATTGAATTTATAATATAATAATATTCAAAACAATGTATATAACGTTCATTGAATGTTGGGGTTGGGGTATAATATCCCACCAATAAGTATCCTTGGATAATCTAATTATTTTAACAAGAAACAGTTACCTATAAGGGGTATCGTTAATATCCGGATTCTTTTTCCAAAAGCTATTCGGATAAGCTTTATAAAAGAGGTGTATTTTGTACAAGACTGCGTCATAGTCTATAGAGTTGACTTCCCAGGAGGAAATCATTTTGAGGGTCTTCCAGAAACATTTGAGGAGCAGGTCTTGGTACCGCGGGAACGCCGGGTCTGTGCTGCCGATTGATTCGTGGAGTAACGATACTATTGCACTGTGAAGAGAAATAAAGATAGTTAGTATGTTTGTTTTTTCTTACCACAAACACTATTGATCAAAATATGTGATAAAAATTTGAGAATAGGCATAAGGAATAGGAAGCAAAAGATAGTTTATCAAATTTAAATCTCCCTACAAAGTTCCACATGAGGTTCGGGCGAGTCCATCTCTTGATGTTTTTAAGAAAAGAGTGAAGGAGCACTATTTGGCCTCTCTGTAGGTATGTTTTATTTTATGTATTTATGTATGTTTGTGGGTATTTATATTATATATGTATGTGTGTTATGTTTATTTGCATTTATATATGTGTATTGTATATTTACTATTTAGGTATAAGTATTGTTTTCTTATTTTATTGAATTTTAGTTTGATTATGTAGGGATTTGTAAAATTTGTACTTTTTCTTTTCTCCTTTGTCTCTGTACACTTTATTACCTTCCTTTATTGTTATTTCCTTTCACCTGAAGTCTATCGGCAGAGAACTCTGTATATAGGGTTAGATTTACCTTTGTATTAATTTATATTATGTCTTTTATTATTGTGTTTCTTGTGTACTGAATTATTAAATAAATAAAGTTGTGGTAAAATACTTAGGGCGAACTCAACCAAACTTGGATAACTCTTAGATAAAGCATAAATCGCCGTTTTTTCGGGTGTAATTCAATCTTCATTTTACTAAACACGATTTCCATGATTAGCATCTCCCAATACGCAGAATAACCGGTATACCAAATATTTTGGTGGATTACGATATAATTCTACATATATTTTAATAACGGACGATTGTCAAGCATTGACACGTATTTATATAAACCAGATACAGCGACGGACCGCTACAACTACAACGTCGCGACGCAGTTGCCGGTAACTACTCGCATGAAGCGTGTAGCTACCGGCAACTAGAACGCCATCGAATTAATGCCGGAGTATTTGGGTTAAGTATGCCATAATATCATGAAACTAAACAGGAATGACATACCCATAGTCCCAAATAATTCAGGAAGAACTTTGTCTTTTTCACTGGTTCCTTTACATCTGTCACACAACGGTCT
>CAUEGO010000077.1:0-11068 GCA_958496205.1 Idaea biselata
AGTAGTCTTAATCTAAGCAACCTTCCGTCGGAACACTAGCTTTGGGGATCTGTCTATAACTGTGGATCTACCGCGCAAGTTCAAGCTGAGACGTCGATTTGCGGTATCAAGAAATCGGCACCGCGCAAAGTAATGATTTGCGCGCGAGATTTTTGACGATTAACAGCCTCAACTTGAAGCCGATGCATCTATTGTAAACGAGCGTTCAACTGTCATTAAAACCATCAGCTCAAGAGACGCCCATTTCAATGACAGTTCAAATCGACAGCGTCGTCTACGTCGGTCGGCTTGAACTTGCGCGATAGGCTTACTGATAGGGCATGCTACATCTTATATACCATAATCGCCAGAGATATGACCAAAATTAAAATGTTCATAAATGAATTATTTAAAAAAAAGATTATTATCACAAATCATGGTCAATCAGCCCATTCAGCATTTTCCCCTAACGTTTTTCATAATGAAAATCAACGAATATCACTTGTTGATCAACACAATTTCAAATACCTCTGTGACACAACAATGTTAATACAAGTAAATATTGACCTTGTCCCGATTCGTTTAAGATTTAAATTAGAATAGCAAGATAACTCATGGACGGACATCACACGACCTTGAACAGTCCAAAACCAGCCAACTTCAGCAGAGAGATTCATTTCGCGGAAATTTCATGGCGTATAATTGGTTGGATCAAAAATATATCTACGTGGTATAGTTGTTTCTCATTTACCACACATTTAATAGACTATGTTTTTAGATACAACTTTTACTGTTTAGGGAATTTATTCTGGAAGGGTTTTATATTTATCTTTCCATTGAGTAGTATAGGTAGAACATAATACAGTGGCGTGTTGCCTCGGTATAAAATAGGGATACCGCATCTCTTCCTGTGGGTGTCGTAAAAGACAAAAGGGATCTGGGGAAGACTGGCGAACCTCAAGTTCTTCCCGCGCGGTGGTGAGTAAACTACTTGGTCCTAAGTAATATTGCCTTTTTACTATTTGAGGTGTGGCCAATGATGATTTATCTACTGTGCCGACCCAAATAATATGGGGTTTTAGCGGAACCCGGACTTGCGAAAGAAATGCAGCCGAATAAGAAGAAGTATGGAACAAAATAGCTTTCCGCGGTTGTATGTTTCTTCCCTAACTGCACTATAACTGCACTGCATTAAATTTTAATTTAAAATTTTCACTAGTATTTAGAAAAAAAACCCGAAAATTTTATATCCTACTCATAAAAAAAAGGAAAGTTTGTGTATGGGTGTGTGTGTATTGCTCCTTCAAGCAAAAACAGCTGAACCGATTGCGATTAAACTTGGAATATAAATAACTGGGGAACTGGAATAACCACCAGTTATGACCCCGGGGCAAATCGATAGTGGTTTATCGATTTGCCCGGGGCGTTAATAGTTACAAATTCTTAAAATATGCAAGAATGTAGCATTTATTTTGTATCGAGTTTCTAAAGTAATATATTGTATCGATGCCATCCGTCTAGGAACGTTGTGGACATGTGACGCCAGCGTCCGCGCCGGTTACAGATAAATACATTCTTCAGCCTCTTACGACATTCATACTATTCTTAGAAAATGCCAGCGCGTCCAAATTAATACAAGATTTATTCTAACCGACGACTGACAAAAAATACCCCCCCACCTTTATTTAAGTTACGCTTTCAAATTTTCAAAATAAATGTTTTGATTCCGGTAACCGTTTCCATTTTTTTAATCTCTAATTTTTAAAACCAAGCTTGCGTAATCGAGCAATTTCTAAAGACAGTTTTTGTCGAGATAACATCATCCGTGCCTATTAAGAACCGGTTAATTATTTATTATTAAGTAATGAATTACCATAATTATAATATACTCGTACCTTTTGCGCTAACGTCGTCTTCTGTTCCGTCGTGCCGAATTCAAAAAACTTCTGTATCACGTAGTTACCGAAGACGTCCGTCATTAGACTGTACGCAGAGCCGATGATTTCGTTGAACACCATTTGTTTTTCTTGTACCGTTGCTCTTTCTAACTTCTGTTGTATAAATCTGTAACAACAATAAAGGATTGAAGACCCAGGACTGACCTGATCTTTTCCTTAGGATTGTCTACCCTGAGAAAGAGATCCGTAAAGATCTAGAAACGTTGTTGGGCGTTGATAAAATGCTAAATATAATAAAAGCAACCCGATTATAACCGGAAAATTAGTTAAATTTCAACAATAAAGGATTTTGTGAAGCCGCATTGTTCTAATTTGCTTACATTGAGTATGGCAAAGCAAAAAAGAAGGGTTATGTTTTTGGCAGTCTTTGTATGTTTGTATGTATTTATGTAATAGCTAAGTGATCGTATGACCACTATCTCGTTAAATAATATCTGACAATGTTGACGGTGTAGCTTGCTCATCTAGCTAAAAGATAGGAAAAAGGCAGTTACACAAGTTCCCTAGTCTTCCTTAGTGGCCTGCCTGCCTACGTATCGTGGGTGGTTAAATAACATAATTTTAGTTCTGCACAGATGAAAATAAAACAAGAAAAACATAATTTCCAGACTTCTAATGGCTTAATGGCAACTTTTTCGGAATTCAAAGCTTTTAGGTATTCATTTAATAAGATTTTAAACCTATATTGACCTATAACATTCAAACTTATATTTCTTAAAACTTGTTTTTAAATTTCGTTACAAAACAACTTTAGGTTACAAACTTTACAATGAATAGTTTAGCTTTAGGCTACCAGGAGTGTGGAAATAACGTCATCATTGAAAAGCTGCTAAGTAATCAATGTCTAATAGAGTTCTATTTTCTTTAAATACGTTTCGTTATTTTTATGAGGCCCTTAACATTGATCTCAGATCAGAAGAAAGGTAGCTGTAAACAGTCACTATGGTAATGTTACCACAAACTCAATGATGCTTTTGACGTATTAATCCGTCATTCATCTACTTCATCTCAGCGCCCGCAGGGACATTGGATTTTGCGATAGACGTAACAATATTTTCAGCGCTGCAGCGGCTTTTTTATATTTTTTTCGCGTAATATAACATCTCAATGACTCCAAGGCTCTATTTTTTTATAGGTAAACACAAACTTTACAATGAATAGTTTAGCTTTAGGCTACCAGGAGTGTGGAAATAACGTCATCATTCAAAAGCTGCTAAGTAATCAATGTCTAATAGAGTTCTATTTTCTTTAAATACGTTTCGTTATTTTTATGAGGCCCTTAACATTGATCTCAGATCAGAAGAAAGGTAGCTGTAAACAGTCACTATGGTAATGTTACCACAAACTCAATGATGCTTTTGACGTATTAATCCGTCATTCATCTACTTCATCTCAGCGCCCGCAGGGACATTGGATTTTGCGATAGACGTAACAATATTTTCAGCGCTGCAGCGGCTTTTTTATATTTTTTTCGCGTAATATAACATCTCAATGACTCCAAGGCTCTATTTTTTTTATAGGTAAACACAAACTTTACAATGAATAGTTTAGCTTTAGGCTACCAGGAGTGTGGAAATAACGTCATCATTCAAAAGCTGCTAAGTAATCAATGTCTAATAGAGTTCTATTTTCTTTAAATACGTTTCGTTATTTTTATGAGGCCCTTAACATTGATCTCAGATCAGAAGAAAGGTAGCTGTAAACAGTCACTATGGTAATGTTACCACAAACTCAATGATGCTTTTGACGTATTAATCCGTCATTCATCTACTTCATCTCAGCGCCCGCAGGGACATTGGATTTTGCGATAGACGTAACAATATTTTCAGCGCAGCAGCGGCTTTTTTATATTTTTTTCGCGTAATATAACATCTCAATGACTCCAAGGCTCTATTTTTTTATAGGTAAACTAGCAGCGTCCAAAAACCTTTTCTTAATGGCCTACACATCACAAGGAACCCACTTTCCAAATTTCATGTCTAGGACCAGCGGTTTGGGCTCTGCGTTGATATATAGTTGAGTCATTCAGTCAACACATTTAATTTTATATGTATAGAAGAAATATTGAGCACCAAAATAAAAAGAAGTGGTAAAACTTGTCATTTTCAATAATATAATTAATAAAAATAGCGAGGCAATTTAATTTGCGTATATTTACGTTAAACATGAAAAATGTATTTGGCATTGATCCTATCCTTACAATTATTTTAAAAACGAAAGTTGTGTGTTAGTGTGTATTTTCATTATATTACTTCTTAGGACAACCAATTGCGATTACAATGGCAAGTAATGACAGCTGGGGTTAGAGTTGATTAAGATTTCAGTAGACACCTGATTATATTCATTATATTTTACAAATCAAACAAACATACACACGTATTATAAAAAAATAATTTTTAATGCTTTTAATAAACTATGTATATTTCTTTACGATGTACTCATGCCGACGCGGGAGTCACCGCAGAACGCAGCTAATTGTTTATTATCAACGTAAATCGCGAAGTATAATATAAGTAGCTAGCTGGCACGATACGCGCCTAGATAAAAGGCAGATTCGGTCATTGCAACCAGTTATCATTGATTTACCAAAGCAATGTTATGCTTATTTTAAATTAACATAGATGTTATATTAATACATGTTATGACCAAATTGATACATAAGGTGTTAATTTTTAGGGTTCCGTAGTACCGTTAGTTCCGTCCGTTCCGTAGTCAAAAAAGAACCAGGTATTTTTTTTTTATAATAAAAACTACCAAGTATATCGGTTTTTAAATTATATAACACTGTACCTATGTAAAAATTCTTTTACGTATAATTAATATTAGCGCGGTTTGGCTTAGATACTCATAGGCTTAAAAGAACGCACTGCGATTAAACGCAAGCGGTTTACGAATAGCTGAAAACGCAGAACACGCAAAATCAGTCACAAAAAAAAACCCAAATGCGTGGGCTTGTTTAGAAAGCTATGTGTTGCATTTTTGCGGCTTACTACGGAACCATACACAGCCTATAACCCGACACACACTTGCAACCAATTTACCAACCCGGGTGTCGAGATTTAGATCAAAAAGGATAATTCATTTAGCACTTCGGAAGCCGCGTCGTTAGCTACCGTTTTACAATACAAATATCAATAAAGGAAAAAAAAAAACAAGTTAAATAGATTGAGGTGTGTGTGTTTGCATTTAAAATAACCACCTTCGCACTTGTTTATCCACCTTGTTCGTTTGTAATATATGTATAGATTATAGACTACAGGTATACCGACCTACGCAATATTCGACTAATTCAATAATCCAAACCAAAGTACTACTTAAACCAACGTGATACAACGAATTAATCACAGAGTTGGTCTAAGAAGGGCCAAGTGCGAGTTGGACTCGAGCACAATCGGTTCGGCACCATTTATCACATAAAAGTCACATAATATGTTGAATGGGACTTAAATCATAATAATCATAATCATTTATTTCCGAATAAAGGTGAAAATTTAAAGATGTCAGTAATACAAACATGAAATATTAAAAAATAAAAAAACAATAAAAAAAAATATTTATGTTATTCTGTTTTGTGTGATCTGTGAAATTTTTAACTGTTTTGCTATCACGGTTTATGAGATACAGCCTGGTGACAGATAGACAGACGCAGTGGAGTGTCACTGCGTCTGCCTGTCTGTCCCTTAGTAATAGGGTCCCGTTGTTACCATTTACCCTTAGTACCCTTAGTAATAGGGTCCGGTTGTTACCATTTACCCTTAGTACCCTTAGTAATAGGGTCCGGTTGTTACCATTTACCCAAACCTTAAAAAGGTATTTATTTTATTTTTTAAATTCTATGATTTTTATATTCATCGCTGTTCAAACTTACGCATAGCTTTCTGTAATTTTGACGTAGCTCCGAAGACAAAAAACTTTGAGAAATGAATGTCAAATATTAATATTCCACGAGTCACGCAAGGTTAACGTCATCTAGCGATATTTATTCGCCTCGGCTCTTTCATCTTGAGGTTTTCACTACCGGTTTTTTGTGTATAGGTACATAATTATATCAAATCAACATATAAATGTATAAGTTGTCTACGCGTCTAGCCTTGAACTAAACCAATGGCAACACGATATTATGACCTACGATGTTATGATGATTAGATGGGTACCTCTTCATTATTATCAATCAGAGGTTTTTTTTATGAGGAATTCAATTGTGATTGTTCTGTGATTTATTGATATCTGATTGGCCAATTTTACCTTCATTTTAATGAGTAGGCAAATCGTTTTTTCTTATCTAACCAGAAACTTAATAACAGACTTATGATTAGGTTTTATTTTGGTATAAGTTGTATTTGTAATGACGTTTCGAGGACTTTTCAGCTCCATATGGTTGGTCACAGTGAGACAGAAACTTTCATCCCCATTTTACGCCCCTTGAATTGGATGAATAGTTAAAAAAATGTTTATTCACTAATATTAAAAATTCGAAAGTTCGAAAACAAACGTAAAGTTTGTTTGTTTGAATGTTTCTCTGTCCATCACGGAAAAACGGGTGAATGTATTTGACAAACACGTAATTTATAACCTGGATTAACACATAGGATTTTGATCCCGGTATTTCCAAACAATACGTAGGTAAGCCCGCGGGACACAGCTATATCATAATAAAAGCGTACTATCAAACATTAAGTTTCTGGAAACTGTTAATTTTACAAGTTTTAATAAGGTATTAAAAATAAAAGTAAACAGTAGACTAATTGATAGTCCATGTGTATGTATAATCTCATAACTGCGATGTTTAATTCAATATTTAAAGACACACATGTTTTGGAGTTATGTAAATATGCACATGCACATCAATGACAGACAATATGAACAAGAGGTATTCGCCTTTAAAAGAGGGTAACATTTAATAATAATAAAAATCAGAGATGTTTTTTTTCTTCTACGCTATTAGGCATATGAAGTGTTTTGGATAGGTTTCTTAAAAATATTGCAAGTGTGTCGTAATATTTATATTTGGCTTCATATAGCTAATTATTCAAATACAAATATGCACATTGCTCATCAATGACAGACAATGACAAAACATTGAATTAATCTTACATGTGTAATGTAGAAAGCTAGACTTGGAATAACACATCAAATACACAAAATAACTCCATCTTTATCTTCTCTTTTATTTTCTGAACGTTTGTCCTGTTTTGACAGCACACTTTTTAAACTTACACGATTTCCGTCAATCATTTTCAATACCATTTAAGGGATAAAAACTCCATGAAGTGGTATTTGATTTTTCAGTTTTATGAACTTAGAGTGGATCTATAACTAATATGTTTGCAATTAAATGTAGTTTCACATTTTTCTTTTAATAATTTGTATAAATATCGAGAAAAAGGTGTTTCCTACTCGATCCTAAGAAACATTCAGTTTTGTGACCGGATCAGTATGGTAAAAAAATACGGTTGTTACTGTATGTTTACAGGCGGAACAAAAGAAATTTATTTCAAATGTATGTGGGGTACATTTTTTTTAAATCGCTCAAGTGTGTTAATCATAAAGCTTCAAATACTCGACGACACTGACACTTTACATAAAACAGACCACACTTACAGCACACATGAACTAATTTCTTTATTTGCGTGCTGTAAGGTGTGGTCTATTTTAGGTGAAGTGTCAGTGTAAGTGTCGTCGTGTATTTAAAGCTTAAGACGACATTCTACCTATTTTTTCTCCATACAAACGTAGTCGACTGTTTCCTCCCTAGATAAAGACATTAGAGGACATATGTTTATACCATAAAACCTATATCTGCCATGACAATGCCCCTACGTTTTGTTTTTTTTTATTTTCTAATTAAAATAGAAAAAAAAAACAGAAAAATTTGAAAATGCAAAAAAATTAAAACGCATGGTCGTGGCTGATATAGGACTTTTAGCATAAACATGTTTTTTTAAATATCTTTATCCAGAGATGAAACAGTCGACTACGGTTGTAAAGTTTGTATGGAGAAAAGAATAGGTTGACTGTCACGGAATAAATAACAATAGAAGGAAGGGACATGTGAGCGTGGCGCGTGTGCCATACATCAGTACAGATGTACTGACCTCACCTCAGTCGCTTCATGTTTGCTAACACATTGTGACATTTACACATTGCTATGCACTTTCTACTAATGTTATCTATTCCGTGTTGACTGTTCTCTTAATAGTGTCAGTAGACTGACCTAGAGCCGTGTTGGTCCTGTGAGAACTCGACGATGTGGTTGGCGAGGTCTCTCAGCTGCAGGTTGGGGAAGCGGTTGTTGCGGAAGTCTTCCAGCAGACGACTGCGGCCGGCGGGCGGCTTGTCACCGAGCGCGCCGACACTCACGCCGCCGACACCGACCCCGACACCCACGCCGACACTCACCCCGACACCGCCCGTCACTAGTTCTGGAAACGAGTACACGATGTTCGTACATTTGTATTTACACACTAAGCTTAGTGAGGAGGGTTTGCGGGTTTGATGAAAGACGTCTCCAACGGATGTTTGTTTCGGATTTGGGGGTTTTCTGTTTAATGTAACTTAATGATGTATTGGTTTATAAAAGAAAATAACAGGCAGACACTTAAGTATCGTTGTTTGGTATCAAGTTTAATTTAGTTTAAAGACGGCGAAATGATAGGACGGTTTTTATCTTATTCGTAACCACATCAGCAGGGAACGCCCGCAACAGTGGTCCTTCGAGTCGGATCGGTTAAATTCCGTCGACAAATTAAAGAAGATTTTACTTGGATTTTTGAGCGACAAATAAACACACGGTACATAATATATTGAAAACTGTATTCTAGCCTCTAACGGAAGCAAGAACATAAGATATTATCTACACTATTTCTTGATTTCACTTTTCGCCGAATATAGTAGAAATCGCGAAGTATTCGACTAAATGTTGAATCGAAACATGCTTGAGAATTCCTGAGGTTACCCAAAAGTAGAAATTACTACAATAACAACTATCTTAACGGTGAAAAACATTAATTAAAAGATCCCGTTGTTATAGGCTGAATAGTTAAACATAATAAAGTTAACAGTGTGGGTAATGTGAATAGGTCACATCAGTGTCATCACTGCAAAATTTAAGTACCGTACATATACGCATTGTTGTTGACATTTCCCATAATGATAAATCCGGACATGAATATAATACTGGGAAACGGGATGCAATTAAGAAGAATTTAATAAAAAATAATTATATACGCCTGCCGGTAACAAGATTTTTTATCGTTTCCTCTAACGAATAAGTCAGGTGTTTGACTCGATATTTTCATTAAATATGATAGTAAAGCGACACACGAACTTTAAAAAATGTTTAAAGAAAGTTAAAAATGCACATTGCTGGGCTGTAATGCTCTTTATACAACTTACTCCTAAATGTATTTTATATGCAAAATAAATAACATATTTGTTTGTTTATTTATTTTTATATTACCTACTTAGTTTGTATCTTATTCTATGTGACTTTTTTGTCTTATGAGAATAAATGTTTTTAAAGCTAACTATTTTTAAGTAATGTTCTCGACCTTACTTCGCTCGCAGCGCACCAACAAAATCCGCCAACGAACGTCCACAACAGTCTCAAAGTACGCGAACTTAGGTGACACACGAACGAGCAAGCTCATCCAAACATAACGACGTACTTTCTCGCACGTCTATCTAATACTTAACCATATTTACAGTGCATTTACATAAGTGGTTAGTGACAGTTAGTGACTTATCAAGTTATCACATGATTGTATATACAGTGTTAGTTAATATAATATAATATATGTACTATACAGTAGAGTAGGGTACGATGCAACCATCGCCGTCGCTAAGTACTACCAACCTGATATGGCTCCAACTCCGCTCAGTTTGCTCAATAACGACGAGGAGGAGCCGAACATTCCGTTCGAGGTGAGACCCTGAGCTAAACTGCTGACCGCTCTGAAAGACAAACATAACACGGTGTTCAAGAAACAAGCACTGCCTCACCTCACTATGTACAATCGTCGATTCTCTAACGTAAATGATCAATCATGCTCAATCGACGAAACGTTTACAACTGTACAGGAGCAATCTCGCAAAAACAATGAAGGCACAACTATTTACAATACGTACAAATACAATATCAAAAACTGTATCGAAGAACACGTGTCGATACGCATTCGGAACTTGTCTTGTGTGTAATCTGATCAAATTGTGAATATATTGTGAGAATTCTGTATTTTCATAACATCGACTGTTTCCTAGTCACCTAGTTGAACAAAAATGTTGGCGCCATTAACACTAAATTAACTTGATTCAAGGCCAATCGTTACAATTAAAATAATCGTTTTCAGTATTAAAATTTTGCCGTGAAACATTTGAGATAGTTTTTAAAACAGCGAAAATAATTTATTGTATTTTCTTTCAGTTTTGTTAGTCTGCTATCAAAGTTTATTCTGGATCGGTGCCATAAAATATCACCATTTAAATTGTCACGCACATCGTTCAGAATCAAACAGATTTCGTAATGCAGCTAATAGACTGATAATAAACAAACTCCATTTACTATAAAGCCACGTGGAGTTGATCCAACGTGGTTATTGTAATGGACTTCGCTCGGATTACAACACATCGTAATCCGAGTGAAGTGCAATACATTCGTTTGGAATTCTAATAGCAGGCTTAATGCCTCTACTCACGTTCCTAAAATCAAAGACAAAAACGTGTGTGTACTATGTGTGCATTAGGATAGTCAATGTAATCCATCCAAATATACATAGTTATTGGTAGTCAGGAAATCAGTAAAAGGCTTTTCTGTACTTCTGTTCTCTAAATTATAGTTAAAACCGTATAAACATCTGTATCTTAGTTAACTAGTAATAAGCGGAGAAACAGACAGACGAAAACAAACTTTCCTGAGAAAATTACGACTAGTCGATGAAACTTGAAAAAATTGTAACAATCTAGCTAAATAAAGACTTCATCGCGTAAACCATAGATGATTTACGCGTGACATTACTTCAAAAGATAAAAAAAAACACAATTCCAAGTAGTAAAACGGACGCTGTTTGTTGAGACGTACAGAAGTACCCGCACTGTATGTGTAATCGTCACTTCATATCAATAACTCTGTATAC
>CAUEGO010000078.1:0-16365 GCA_958496205.1 Idaea biselata
ACCAACTTCAAAAAAAGGTAATTTTTTAATTCGGTTATTTATAGAAATTCGATTTGGTCCAATTCGGTTATTTATAGAAATATTTTTGAGGAAAAATACTTCTGTAAAAACACAACGCACGATCGCCGCTGAGCGGGATTCGAACCAACGACGCATTTTTACTCAATCCTGGAGCAATAACTTAACCAATTAGTCTACCGGCGTCGGTGACTCATACGTTGAATCTTTGCGTCTGTATTTTACCATCTAACCCATCTTAGGTTTGGTTCTCTATGATACCGGATGTCTTCGCCGTCAGAGGTCAAATCGGAATGATTATTTTTCTATTAGATAGGTATTATTAAACATCAATTACTTTTAGGTGCACAATTGCACATAATAAGATATTAGGTAGGTAATTGGCGAAAATCAATTTCTAGTATCCAATCAAACAGTACCGTTTATAATCAAATGTTTAATTACGCTACCACACCATCAAATCCTATTATTATGAAGAGCCCAAATTACAGATTTTAGATCGGTCGATTGTTCGTTTATTATGCGGTGAAAAGCGGCGAATCTATACTATTATTATAAAGCTGAAGAGTGTGTTTGTTTGTACGCGATAATCTCCGGAAACCGCTCGCTGGTCCGATTTGAAAAAATATTTCAGTGTTGGATGGTCCATTTATTGAGGAATGCTATAGGCTATATTATATTTTTACAAAAATTTGGCGGACGAAGTTCTAGAAACTAAACTCATTTTTTTTAAGTTTAGGTTAAAACCTCATTAGGTTTTAATCGCGTGTTGTTTATTACTTTTAGCATTGTTTTAACGCTCAGCGTATCGAGACCTTTACAGGTTGACCTTGTTCGGGAAAAAAAAGAGAAAAATGGAAAATGAGTTTAATTTGTATCCAACTTTGCGAAAATATTTTTCAAGTCAGTGTAGAAAAGACTTACAATTTTTTTAAATTAAATTATATCTAGGTAATACTGATAAAGAATAAAGTTTGTTTTTTGTTTGTAACAAATAGGCTACGAAACTACTGGACCGATTTCAAAAAATCTTTTATCAACATTGTCGAGGAGTAACTTAGGCTTCTTTTGAACCCAATATTCCCACGTGATCGGGATTAAGCGGGTGAAACCGCGGGACACAGCTAGACTTTAAGAGGAGTATATACGCCAACGACCTTGAAACTGAAAATCCCTGTCGGGCTCATCGAAAATTGATGATTATTTCATGACGGAATGTCGTAGAACTTTTTTTTGTGCACAGATTGTAGGTGACATTGTTTCCTACATTTTGGTGTAGTTTTAAGACAAAGAACCTCCTATTGGTGCAAAGCCTATCCAAATTTTAGACAAAAAATGTCTGATTTGGCTAAAATGTCGATAGGCTTCAATACGTTTCGACATATTTGTATGGAAACTGCACTAAAATATCGGAAACAATGTCGCCTGCAATCTGTACACAAAAAAAAGTTCTACGACATTCCGTCATGAAATAATCAACAATTTTCGATGCGCCCGACATGGATTTTCAGTTTTTCAGAATAGGGCCCTTAATAAGGCGGTACAAGTTTATGAAAGACATTCTGTCACCGAGCTATCACCCAGCTACCTATTTAGTTTAGTCTGTCGTGTGCAGACGGTTCTACGTTCAACACTCTTATTATTCGAAAGATATCGAATATCTATAAGCGCAGGCCTATTATAGGACCAAGCCTTAGATGAAAACAAAAATAGTAGATACGGTATATTCTAACATGGCGTATTCGAAAAATGAGCTAGAAACACCTGCATGCATTTTCATAAAATTATTGTATTTAAAAATAAAACAACTTAAAAATTGTTGTCTTTAAGAATGATTCAGGCATTTGTAAATAAGCAAAATGGCATTCTTATGGATTTCAAAAAGATAATCGCAGTGTGACAGCACGTGCTCACGCGGCAACGGTTCGATATACGACTGAGGCTAGTGCGTCAGCTAGACGCAGTTTTATCGTCTTATTATCGTATTTAACGTATCTGCTGTTTTTTGTTTTCATCTAAGGGCACAGGCCTATTATAGGAGCAAGCACAAACTCTCTCCGAACAGAAACTCATCAAACTAAATTAATTGAGTGCTTGATCTCCGTTTGACATTTACCGTTGGTAACCTTGGAGGTGTGATTTGCTCATTATGAATTTAGTAGTAGCGCTCTGCGGTTTGTCTCGCGCAAGTCCCGATCATGTGGGTATATCGGGTAGAAAAGTAGCTATATGTTATTCCAGATCTCCACCTATCTATATAGTTTCATGGCAATCGGTTAATCGGTGTTTTCTGGGTGTTTTCTTGATGTATCATTCTTTGATACATCAAGAATACTTGATACATTTATCGTGTACATTCATGCATTTACAAAAAAACAATAGTATTAGGTAAAACAAATGTAGGGTTGGATAGATAGATAGAGTAATTTTTTATTGTAACACCAATATAAAAAAAATAAAAATACATGTAATTAAAAAACATAAACAACTTATATCCTAGGTGACAACAGTGGTGGGCGGCTTTATTGCTTAAAGCGATCTCTTCCAGGCAACCGGCAGGGTTCCGTGTTTATTTTATTTATTACGTGGCGAATGAACCTAATGCACCGTCAGGCCGTTTCTCCAGGACCATATCCGCCAACCCCGGTAGGGTCTATCTTTTCGGGCCACATCTCTGTCCCGATCCCGAAGGACAATTCTTCTTCGAGAGGTTATAATCAGGATCCATAACATTTACTACCATGTCACTGTAGGTAATTCTGTTCCTACCGTGGTATTGAATTTTGTTTCGGCATATTTTCAATACAAAAGTAGGATAAAGAAATGAAATATGTATTAGTAAATATTCGTGAGGCAACGATCCTGGCGCATGGCGCCTAAAACACGTAAATAAATGATTACCTACTTTAATGATACTCGGCTGTAACTTTACGTACCATCATTTTCAGGCATAAATAAAAAGGGTGGTACAATCGCTTACATACGAAAAACATTGTTTTTTTTTGTAATTGATAGCAGTGTAGGTACCGCGGTATAGCTTTTTAGGGCTCCGTACCCAAAGGGTAAAAACAGGACCCTATCACTGAGACTTCACTGTCTGTCCGTCTGTCCGTCCGTCTGTCTGTCTATCGCCAGACTGTATCTCAAAAACCAATAGTTAAAATTGAAATAAAATAAAAAAAAAAATTTAAGAGGGGCTCCCATACAACAAATGTGATTTATGACCACTAACGCCTTCTAGTGAAACTGGAGAAAAACTGGCGCCAATGGTTAAATAAATTGTATTTTTAGGGTTCCGTACCCAATTGTGGTAGTACTATGAAACCCTACGTGCGCGAGTGTCGCACTTGGCCGGGTGTTTTAGTGGGTACATACACATCACAAAGGACACACCCTCAAAATTTCAGATCCCTAGGACACTAGGCCTTTATTAGTTGTCACTAGAACGATTTGTCAATACAGTTAGAGCGTCAATAGGAAACATCTAAATGACTTACTTGGTCTGCAAGTTGTCACCACAGATCAGCCCACCAATAAAGAATGCATTATCTAAAGCGTAGAACAAGGTTGCCTGGAAGAGACCTCGGTAAGACCGACTATTGTGCCACTTTAGATTTAAGTTTTTGTCACTAGAACGAACTGTCTATGTATACAGCTAGCTCGTCAATAGAAAACATATGAATGGCTTACTAGGTCTATGAATAGTCACCACAGAACAGCCTACCAAGAAAGAATGCATTATCCAAAGCTGAAGCGTAGAACAAGGTTGCCTGGAAGAGACCGCTCTCCGCTGAGACTCCCTTACCGCTGTAAGGGCGCCTATTGTGCCACTTTAGATTTAAGTTTCTCTAATTTTATAACTTGTAATTGTTTAACGGTGAGCATAATAAAGCGTTCTATCTATCTAAATCCCACGAACGCAACGCAACAAACATAGATCGATGAACACATAACCCTTCTTTGCTTCGCGCAGTCGAGTAAATAATGTGGCACGAACATGATTCAGAGAAGGTTATATCTAGGTACTTTGTTCCACTCACTTTTGTTCCCATCTGTAGCTCCATCCATTCTGTAAAGTGTAATTCTTGTAAGAGCCCGAAGCAAATAAGAAACCATTCAGCGAAGCCATTGTTATCGATACTCACCGATATCGAGCTAATCTTTGTATTTCTTTCGCTTTACAACCTTTTCAATGAAAGTTTTCAAGGAATTTACAATGCATTTTATCTACTTACATAATAGAAATTTAAACGAAAAGTTACGTCTCGAAAAGTTGAGCGTTAAAACAATGCTGAAAGTAGGAAACATCACGCGATTACAACCGAAAAATGAGTTTAATTTCTATCCAACATCGCGAAAACAGAAGAAAAATATTTACGCATTACTTACATACCTAATCTTTTTCAAGCATTTTACGGGACCTATGCGGAACAAATAGAATGGAGATCTAACTTTCATTCTGAACTCGTAATACTATGCGGTACATGTGTGTGAGTGCATCTACTGATACACATGTAATGCACAGTCTTCTTCTCATCCGAGCGATGTTCCCAGTTGCATCCCTCTCAGGGTCCGCTAAACCCCATATTATTTTTTTTTATTGGGGGTCGGCGCAGTCGGTAAGTCATCATTGACCATACCTGCTACAATTAGATTTGGCAATGTTTTTACGGCCGGCCACCTGCCTGTCGCCTTTTACGACACCCACGGGATGATATGGGGTAACCCTATTCTATGCCGGGACTACACAGCTACATGTTCTGCACAGTGTTACGCATGATTGACCAATGACAGACGGTCTTCGTATTACTACCTCCATATTTTGATGAGTTCGTTGTACGGGACCCAGAAATTTGTTCCAAGTCGCTGGGAGTACATAGACGGGTGGGATGAATAAATAATTTTATTGGGACGTCGTTTTGTGTTCCAGTTCAAGTAAATTAAATAGTAAAATTCCGAATAATATTTTCCTTTGTTTCACAGGTAGAACACGAAGTCCTCAAATATGGCCCTTATAGACTAATCTAGCCTGTTGCCAATTATATTAGTTGTCTATCTACATGTTAGATGTTACACCCCTTCTCGATAGTTTAAAATGTCAAATATTAGGTCTGTATTTACTTTTAAACTGCGTACAGGGTGTCTATTCTACTAAAAACAGAGATCGATTCTATCTCGATTCTAGATAGAAACCGGAATGAAACCTGTGAAGTTCCAGTCAACTTTTCTAAAACTTGTGAACTTAACTCGGTATTCTGCTAGCCAAGTCTATCTAGAATCGATATAGAATCGAGATAGAATCGATCGCTGTTTTTAGTAGAATAGACACCCTGATCGAATGGGTGGACGAATGGTGTATTTGACACTTTTGACCACATATGTTTAACAAATGTGTAAAATACATGTCAAATATGGCAATGACTATTCTATTGAGACTCGATTGTGGGAGCAGTCTTGGGACCCTGGCTTTGCGCCAGTGCGCCGAGCTCTCCGGTTCGTTTGCTTTCGCATGTTTTTACACGTTTGGTTTGTACTCGACTTAAGAGGAAACAAAAAATCAAAACGTCGGGGCATGGTCATGGCTGATATAGGTTTAATGGCATGAACATATTTTCTCTAATCCAGAGAAAGAGAAGAAACAATTGACTAAGTTTGTAAAGTTTGTATGAGAAAAGAGTAGGTAGGTAGTGCCTTCTCAAAGTCATGAGTTGAGCGACAATCTACAACGCTAACCAGACAATTCAATTACACTTAAATTTTATAAAATTAATATAATACACGTTAAAATGATAGAACGAAACTTAATATCACATTATGATAACACTGAAAGCCATTAAGAAGTTATCTTTATCTATTTAAGTTAGAATCAATTTAGAGTTTCTAACTTGTACTTGGTACTGAACATTACCAATTCAAATTTGTGTACCTAGTAGGTCTACACTTTATTGCATAAAATCATATAAATGAGATAGGTATGAGAAAGTATTTGAAACTTCTATAAAACTAAGTTAGCATGTTTGTGTAGGTGGCAAAATTAAATAATGCGAAAGTTTGCGTAGGTATTTGTACCTAAGCAAGTAAGCACTTATGAAAACAGTAATATAAAAAAAATATGGGAGTGCAAATGATTAAGAGCAGGGTTGGTCTAGTGATAGATACCCCGACTTAGTGGAGACTTAGAATACTTTCACACCACAAAGACCACACTTTAAATTTCATGCCTTTTTGACCAGCGGTTTAGGCTCTGCGTTGATAATATTATACAGGTGAACGATTTCTTTTTTTTTTCATTTTATTTATCAAACGAGTAGGTCGTTGTAATAAGTACTGGTACGAGTACTTGTACAGAATACTTGGCTATTTCAGATTTTTATTCAAAAATAGACATTTCTCTCGATTTACCACTCTATGTTGGTTTCCAGTATTTCATCTTTATTTATTTTTTTGCAAAAAGACAAGGTTCGTTTCCTTTTATTTTTCAAAAATCTGTTAATGCTATTTTGGTTTTTGTCAAAATCGGGGACACAACTCCTTTCAGCATTTTTCGCTATCTTTTTGAGTTTAGTATATCCCCCTGAAGGCCCGTTAAAATTGTTCATCCTATATAGTTCAGTCAATCAATCAGTCAGGCAGGACTTTGAATCTTACATAGGTATATATACCTACCTACCTATAGACAAAAAAGCGTATAGCTATTATCTATCTATCTTGTTTTATCAAGTTTTCAGTCTCAAGCGATCCATGCAAATGGCGTTTCACTGAAATAAACATCACTTTCGCTTTGAATCAGTGGCTCGAAACCTCTTGGTCGAGTCTCACTGAGCTCACCAAATCTCCTCGTACTTTGGACATGAATGACGAATAAGGGGATTACGAACTTCTCTAAACCTCTGTTCAAACATTAAATTGGTTTGGATCTAGTCGTTTGAATATACATAATAATATATACTACCTGCGGTTTCTTAATTTATTGCAGTCACAGACCGCTTTTACAATAAAATTAAACAAGTCCACAGACCCATGACAAAAATCTTTATGGGAATAGAAAATATAAGCCTTGTTTATTTAAAAATAAATTATAAAATATCCCATTATAGCCGTAAAATAAATCGTGATTCGGTAAAACTAATATAATTATTATAATATGTAATTTGGCTTATTTAATTTCTAGCCAATAATAGGTAGGTATCCCCAACTAGAAGTTGTTTAAATGACTTTGCAGTTGATTGCTAGCATAACATCTAAGAAAAGTGTTGTCTACACTAAACTTCTACATCTTCATCGACACGTCTACACTAATATTATAATAGGAAAGATTTTTATTTTTGTGTGCGTGTGTGTCGTATGTTTGTTATTGTAATAAACTCAAAAACTACTGGACCGATTTTTATAATTATTTCACCATTAGAAAGCTACATTCACCCTTAATAACTCAGTTTATACGGGATTAAAAGTAGTTTAATCCCGTATAAACTGAGCTATGTACAAGTAACTATGGCAGCAGATAATATATTCAAATACACTCTTTTCTTGTTAAATTATTATTACACTTCATAATTTGATAATAACTAAATATAACACTACTACTAACTAACACAAGTTATAATGACTTTAGTGAAGATAAAAGTCCAGTTTAGTGCTTTATTAAAAATTCACAAGATCCCCAAACTCCTTCACAACTTGGCTCTCAAGTTGATGGACAATTACGGACATAGGTAGGTACTTTAACAACTTCTTGAACTGAGAATTTTTAAAGTCATATTAGAATCTTAAAATTAGATGTTTTAAAATGGGTTTATTTATTGTCTATTGGACCAAAATGTTGAATAACACTTGGAAAATCACGTGAAAAATTTCGAGTGAAAAACACTTAAAAACTTTCAAGTGTAAAAGTTTGATTATAATGGCAAAGGCAAAGGTCAAACACGCATTAGAACAAACACTCAAAACGTCAAGAGTGGCAAAATTGGCAGCCTGTATAGTTCAAGAGATGAATTTGGGGGCAAGCCCCAACGTGCCAGCAAGTTAGATAATCTAACAACCGTATTCACAAACGACCTTATGCATGGCTTAATGCTTTTTCTTGCTCTTGTGAGTGATAATCAACGTCAGCGAAAGTGAGACAAAGGCTGAGTCCACGCATACAGCTGTGAAACTACGTTAGATAATATGTTTTTTTGGGAACCTTTTCATTTTTTATTTACTTACTTCTGAGACATCGAGTTCACGACACTGAATACTCAAGTATACTTTCCTAAGTACAAGAGGTAGGTATTTGCCATTCTACTTAATAATTCAACTTTATTCGTATACAAAAGGTTGATAAATGATTTATTCCATACAAAAGTTTTTATAAAAGCTTTTCTTTCATAAAGTATTACTCGTTTTTATTTACAGGAACTCGACACTCGGATTATAATTGGAAGTTTCTCACAGGAGATGATTCCGAAGATATTCTGCGAGGTGAGTTACTTACTTATATTTAATATTTTTTTTAAGTCACGATTACATTGGCAATTTGCACAATATAGGGCATTCTATAGGTAACTACTAACTAAAATGTGCATGGTTGTTGAAGTTTTCTCGAAAGCTGTTCAACAATTTTTGGTAATTTTGCAAATTTTCGCTGAAGGTTTTGAGTGTTATATCTTAGCTTAAATCATATCATCACTTACCATCAGATGAGATAGTGATCAAACGCTCATAAAACGTTTCTAATAAACATATAAAATCAATATCCAGGCATGTGCCTTTATCCGTAATAACTATTTTGTATTCTTTTGTAATAGGACTAAAAACAATTTTATTCATTGTTCTAACTGTGTTACCAAGGGACTTAGTATTCTTAAAACTTTTTCCTTTTAAAGTTTTAAGATTGTTATATTTCTTCTGTGTCGTGTATTTTATGCCAATAAACCTTAGATAAAAACAAATGAGTGCAGATACGGTAACTTGCCACGGCAAATGAGACGATAAAACTGCGTCAGCTGACGCACTAGCCTCAGTCGTATGTGGAACCGTTGTCACGTGAACACATACTGTCACACTGCGAAACCTATTTTTGACTACGCAATGTTAGAATATACCGTATCTTTCCCTATAAGAACATCATTGCAATAAATATACTCGTGAGCCAAGTGTGTCAGGTGTTTTATGGCAATAAAATGTATATTGTCATATTTGAATGTAACATACTGATCGTACGTTATTCTGCGAGATCGCAGGCGTTCCGACTGGGCATGTTTGGGGCGGAGTACGCGTGGCTGGTGGCCGGCATGCCGCCTCGGATACGGGGCGGAGCGCCCTGCGCTAGGGCTCACCTGGCGCGAGCGCTCGAAGGCCTGGTGTCGGTTGCTGCCCATCGCGGTATTGTAGGCGATGTGCCTTCGTACTCAGGACTGGTATGTACTACAATTCATATTTTGACATGAAGAGGTATCTAAGAGGTAGGTACTCAAAATCGATGTCGGGTTCATCAAAAATTGTTGATTATTTCGTGACGGAATGTTAATGTTTTTTTATGTTTACTGTAGGTGACATTTTACAATTTAGTTAAGTTTCCAGACTCGTTAGATATACTACTTTTTGAAAAAAAAATGATTTCAAAAATTTTAGTACCCGGCGGGACTCGCGCAAGCAAAAGCAGTTTTTCCTAAGTGTGGTTTAACTTTAAGAAATGAGGTTTAGTTACTTATAGTTAGTTAGATAGGTAATACCGAGAACACCTTATCAATTAATACTACAAGAATAGCAAGCACACTCAACTGCATGAAACCGAGTCAAATCAAACAAGCTAACCCAATACTGTTCGATTCGAACTAGAATAGAACATAGGACTTTACCTGCTAACTTGACATACGATCAAACACTAGCTTTTGATGACATCAGAGTTTCCTATTTCCAAGAGTTGAACGGAATTCTAGTTTAGACTTTTATTCGCACGAATAAACGTATGAACTATTTCAGGTACGTAATAGGAAAAACAGACGCTGTAAAAGTCCTAGATTTTTTTATCTGTGTTCGCGATGTTGGATAGTAATTAAACTCGTGCGCGACCCACGCCCATACCCACGCGATTAAAACCGAAAAATGAGATTTCTGTACTTATACTATTTATGTAAGTCAAAACACCATATTGACTTACAGGTACTCTGTCCACTTAGGTAATCTTCTACTATATAAAAATAAGTCGGGTTTTCCTTCCTGACGCTATAACTCGAGAACGCACGAACCGATTTCGATAATTCTTTTTTTGTTGTGTTTGCTATTGTCAGGAGAAGGTTCTTATGAAAGAAAAAATGCTGAACCGATTTTTATGAATTTTGGTATGAAGATAGATAGTAGCCATTTTTTTATACTAAACGACAGGACAACGTCTGTCGGGTCAGCTAGTTGTAATAATAATACAATATTGCGAACACTGGCATTTTCCGGGCAAACTATTTCGCTTCTATTTCCATGTTTACGATAGACGTAACAATATTGTCAGCTAAAAGGAATATGGAATATGTGTTGGAGACATCATCTCCAGTACTAGTACCTATATACTATCTCAATGGTAACTACTGAGGTTTCATAAAAATAAAACAGCAGCCCCGTTACTCGTTCCCACCAAACCCCTACTGTGTCACTGTTATCAATTATAATCCGTCAACTGACATAAAAAGGCAATTTGAGTAACAAACTGGATTCAGTTGAGGCAGCCGGAGCTGGAGGAGTGACAGCGTTTTTAATTTTTGTCTAACCGTGCGTTCGGGGCTTTTTACGTTTTGTACGTGAGACTGACTGTGAAGTAAATAAGTTAGAATAACGTAATATGTTCCGAGTTTTATTTGCAGTAATTGCTTTGTGAAATTTTAATCTCTACACACCTATAAAATTCAAAGTTCTAACTGATTGACCGACTGAACTATTATATGACCGCACAGCTAAAACTACTGGACCTAGAGGCATGGCATTTGTAAAGGGTGTGTTTTTTCTAACGTCTCTAGGTATCCACTAATGAGTTGAAGATGACATTGTGATCTTTGAATATTTTTTAGGGTTACGTACCCAAATGGTAGAAACGGTACCCTATTTCATATTTGCCTACAGTTACTTAAGAGCTAAGCTATAATTCTCTAAGTTATTGACATGCGCCATGCATGCGCCTTGTTCTGGCATTTTTAAATAATTATTTACTAGCTGCGCCCCGCGGTTTCACCCGCGTAAGTCCATCCTACGGAATATCAAAAATCACCTCAACACCAGTTCCAACCGCTACTATTCAACATTTTTTGAATAACCTAACCTTCCAGACTAACGCAATGTTCCACCAAGAGATGGAGGCGGCAGGTGTTCCAGTGAGTCCGTATTCCCCACAAACATACGACGCAGTCTGGGCAATAGCTCTCTCTCTGAGCAAAGCTGAGCAACTCTGGCGCAACCTGAGCAACAAGAGCTATGGGTTATCTGACTTCGATTATGATAGAAAAGACATGGCTGAAGAATTCCTGAACCAGTTTGCCAATTTAAGTTTTTTGGGTGTTTCGGTAAGTTGTTGTAGTATTCGTAACTACGTAGCGCCATTTAACCGCAAGCTGTGTGGTTTTTTTTTAATTATTTTATTTTGCATAACATTATGCAGTGATTGTTTTGATTGTAATGTGTGTAAAACTAGCATCAAAAGTCGATGGCAACATTCAGATTTTCAGACAAAAATCCCTATACATATATCAAAAGGACTTCTTAACTGATTGGCTAAATGAAATATATATCAACGAACAGCATAAACCACTGGTCCTAGAGACATAAAATTTGGAGAGTGTTTTTTTATGTCGCAAACACATCACATAGAACACCTTTTCTTATTAGAAAGAATTTTTGAAGTTTTTAAATTCTAATATTCACGTACCTACTAGGTAGATAATATAGATATCTACCTACTAGGTACGGATTGAATACCTACCGTACATACCGTACCTAACTATACCTTTTAGGTACGTACATAAAACGTGGCTTACGGAACTGCTCTGACATTCAGTTTCGTAACTTTTCAGACGTGTCTTTTCTCGACCACATGACATTTATAAAAGTTTTGCTTCGTAATCAGACTACATCGGTTTAATAAAAGTTGTCTGCGATCAAGCAAGACGATTTATTAGAAATATTTTAAAGGAAAAATACGTCTTCAAGATTTACTTGAGGCGAGGCTTGAACTCGCGTCTTCGCGTACCCCAACGTCATACCAACTAGACCACACGAGTTCCTTCTCGAGCGTCGAATTTAAGAACGCGTATGTTTCCCTTGCTTTCGATTTAGGCTCGTTTAAACGCCATCTATCCACACTACACGAAACTATTTGCCAGTGGTTATACCTGCGCGAAATGATTAACTTTCTCTCCTTCTACAAATATTATTAAATAGTGAAAACAACCATGTAAGTTTAAAATCGTATATTGAATTTCTAGTATCTACTATTACGTTGCATGGTCGCTAATTTGAACGTTTATTACAGGGTCCGGTGTCTTTCAACGGAGCAGACAGAATAGGCACATCGGCATTCTATCAGATACAAGGTAAGGTAATATTAGTGAAGTTTTGTATGTGAAGACCTGATAATACAAGCTCCATACACAGACCATATTTAGTTAGGATTTTAGGTTACACACTAAGGATGTTAAGGACGCAAATGATTGTAGACTTACGTATATCTTATAGGTTTTAGCTGATTTTGGGATAAATCTAGTTTATAAAATGTCTTTCTAGAAATAAGAGGGACCCACATTAGCGAATGTCACATGTCTCTCTCTGGTTTATACCTACTTTCAGTTTGACTGTGTCTTTCCATACAAAAAAAAATAAAGAAAGAAAGAAAATATGTTTATTAGAACAAGCACACAGCAACAAATACAGAATAGTACAGAAACAAAAGTAATTAAATAAAAACAATTTCACAATACCATCAAATAACAAAAAAATAATAACATCAGAAAGAACTCTTTTGCTCAAAATACACGACAAATACTACACTGCAACTTTACCTATCGAGCCCACATCTACAGCATACGCATAAAGAAAATCGTGCATGTTTGCTGTGTAGGCGTGGGCTTTATAAGTAAAGTTTACATAACTTTAGAACAAAAACATATAGTAAGAAAAATATAATGTTTGAAGGTGCATTGATGTATAATAACCTACCGAAAGAAGTAAAACAGTGTGAAACAGTTCCTGGGTATAAAAACAAACTTAGAAAGTATATTTTAGATAAGATATTTGAATAATGATCTCCAAAAGTTTTGAAACTAACCTATGATAAGTACATACTAATACTCATTGTAAGTGGACTTAAGTCTTTTATGAGTAAATAAATTCTTTAAACCTAAGTTGTAGTGTTAGTGTCTGTCGTCTATTTTGAGCTTAAACATTATCCGATTTCGGTCTTTTTAGGGTTCCGTACTCAAAGGGTAAAACCGGGACTCTATTACTGAGACTTCGCTGCCTGTCTGTCCATCACCAGGCTGTATCTCATGAACCGTAACAGTAATTGAAATTTTAACAGATGATATTGTATTTTTTTGTTATCTCACAAAAAGACAACGCTCAAACTTTTTGCCTATTTTTTTTTAATTTAAAAAAGAATTAAATAATACGATTTTATAAATAAAATAAAATATTTGTAACTATGTAACTAATCCATGGTAGGTATCTTAAACATAGTAATACATTAATTTCTGTTATAAGCCCATGAAAGTTGTGTTTTGTTCGTTTTATTCGGTAATTGTAGTTTATCTACTAATTTGAATTTGAAAGCTCTATAATAATAATTATCCTTCGATTAAATAGTTAGCTGCCGTGAATAGGATAGACATATTATGGTAGGGTGACCATATCGGACAAATATTATGGATAAAACCCTACGAATACTATAATTGTGATTGCAGTGAATCGGTGCACCAGTTTTTACATTCCGAGTTATGTAAAAGACCTGAATTAACAGATATAATACTTTTATCCCGATATTCCTGTGGGATCAAGACTTACGCGGGTAAAACCATGGAGCGCTGCAGTATACGCTAGACAACGAGAACGTAGTCATAGCCTATGTATATCTGCATACCATAGTTTCACCGCAATCGGTTCAGTAGTTTTTGCGTGAAGGAGTAACAAACATACTCGTTTGCTGACTCACTTACACACAAACTTTAAAAAAAATCGTAGGATTCCTTTACCCTAATGTTTCGACTATGTTACAAGAGTATTGGTCACGCGGAGAGTGTTATAAATACTCGAATAAAACCCGGCAAAAATAAATTTAATTGCTGTTTTAATTATTTTATAATATTGCTATTTGTCAAATCTACATAGAAGACTTATCCCAACAAATCCCAAAAACATGGTGACCCAATATTTAACTAATAGGGACTAGTTAATTTGAAGAGGGTATAATTATCCAAATTGATATGAATGTTTAATTTTCAAACGGGGTACACCTAATTGTAGGTACCACCTGACAGGGGTCTTACTGAAGTAGAGATATTATTTTATACCTTCGTATGAAGAGGAGCTATCATAAACTTAATTATGATCCTTCTACGCGGAACATCCTTTTAGAATAGAGATAAAACCGATAAAAGATAGTTCTACGAAATTGTATTGTACTCGGGAAACTCGAGTGCTACGAGTTATATCCCAAAATACTTTGGAGCTACGTTCCTTTTACGCATAATAGAAATAAAACCGGTAGTTCCACCACAGGTTCTACGAAATTGTATTATTGTGCCCGAGTGCCCTAGTTCAAAATACTTTGCAGCTACGTTCCTTTTACGTGAAAAAGTGATAAAACCGGTAGTTCTACGAAATTGTATTGTACTCGGAAAACTCGAGTGCTACAAGTTATATGCCTAAATAATTTGGAGCTACTTTTTTTAGGTGAAATAGAGATTAAACCGGTAGGTCTTTAAAATTGTATTATACTTTGGAAACTCGAGTGCTACGAGTTATATGATATAACTTGTGCTACGAGTTATATCATATAACTCGTAGCACTCGAAAGTATTTTGGTATATAACTTATATCCCAAAATACTTTGGAGCTACGTTCCTTTTACGCGAAATTGAAATAAAACCGGTAGTTCTACCACAGGTTCTACGAAATTGTATTATTGTAGGTACCGACTCGGAAACTCGAGTGCTACGAGTTATATCTCAAAATACTTTGAAGCTACGTTCCTTTTAAGCATAATAGAAATAAAACCGGTAGTTCTACCACAGGTACTACGAAATTGTATTATTGTAGGTACCTACTCGGGAAACTCGAGTGCCCTGGTTCAAAATACTTTGCAGCTACGTTCCTTTTACGTGAAAAAGTGATAAAACCGTTAGTTCTACGAAATTGTATAGTACTCGGGAAACTCAAGTGCTACGAGTTATATCCCAAAATACTTTGGAGCTACGTTCCTTTTACGCGAAATTGAAACAAAACCGGTAGTTCTACGAAATTGTATTGTAGGTACGAGTACATGGGAAACTCAAGTGATACGAGTTATTTACGTCTGAATACTTCGGAGCTACGAGTAATATGCTACGGCGTAGTACTTTCTACGATATAGTCAATTTTGTTCTGCAATTGAGTATTTCTGTGTACCTAACTAAAATTCTATGAACTTAACACTTTAATTCTTGCTCTAAACAGGTACTATGTAAAATATATGTTCTTTTACAATAGAGTTAGCTAATCGTGTAGCTAGGTCTGTCTCTAATAAAAAATATGAAATTCTCAATATTTTCTTGCTGTTTGTACCTACTTTTAAAAAAATTAACAAAAAAAATAAAAGGAAAAAGAATAAAGAGGTATCTTTTTGAAAAAAATATTTGTGCCGAATGGGAAAAATGCCACAATCTGGAATAAATCATAGATCCATGACCTGCAGTGGTCCATAAGAACACGAGAAGCATTTGTAAAAATGTTTGCTAAGATTGGCAAAAACTTTTAAATTGTCAGTGTTTTGTAAATATGTATTTAGTCCTGTTTTCAAAAAAAAACATCAAAGCATTGTGGTATTGTAGAAATTGTTGCCCTGGAGATCCTTTTCAGGTTGCTACAATATCCTAACTTAGAAATTCAGAGATAATAATTTTGTCTTGATCGATCGCAGCTTCAGGGAATACTAAATATTCCTGCATAATTTAGATATTTAAAATATTAAACTATTGACTCATGGCGATGCGATGTCACAAAACCTTTTTTAAAAGCTTTTCTCCCTTACTTATTAACGCTGATTAACAGATTACTATAAGTTATGTAACGTTTATTCCTGTCTGTCGACTTTGAGACTTCAATCAATCACTACAAATATTATTATATAAC
>CAUEGO010000079.1:0-39133 GCA_958496205.1 Idaea biselata
AACTTTTCGGCCCCAACGACCATCTGCTCTCCGTGCAGATCTTTGTTAGAATAGCTAAAGTTAAATTAGTTACTGGTTACTGCTACTAGATGGCGTTGGTAGTAGCGCCTAGATCGCGCTATCATTGCGTTTGGCTATTTAACATCTATACGTTCCGGGAATGTGGAGTTTAAATCCTCTCCCCTGGCTCTAGTAACCCTAGGACAGGACAATTACAAAAAAAAATATCCCTTATTTGGAGAGAGATATATAAGAAGCCGTATTAACTTACCAATTCATGTTTGTCCCCAGCACAATGGCAACCCCAATTTTCCGGACGCGGATGGCCACGGCTGCGTGTTCTCTACGCGCGAGCAGCCGCCAACCACCTGTCGGGGATCCCGCCGCAGTACCCGCGACACTTGCAGCTCGCGTGTCCGCTGCATCCACAGCCACCGAACACCTCAGGTAAACTAGTGTAAGAAGATATCTGACTCGAATGAGTGCACATACAACATGAGGGTCTTTAATTGCTGGTCAGTTTTTAAAACCCGCCCCCGAGGATGGTTACGTGTCCATACAGAGTCGTATATTATAACGGAACCCTTGACGCGTGAGCCCGACTCGTACTTGACCGGTTTTTTTTTAACATTATGTTACGTATTTAAATTATTTTTCCTCTTACCAACAGGAACAAACTCAACAAGCTCCAGTTCAAGCACGAAAAGCTCACTCAAGAATCCGGAACCGGAATGCAACTGCATTATTTCGAGCTTTTAAACGCCCAAAGCGCGGCCAACGCTTTAGTTGAACTATTAATCGGATTACAAAACAATCAATATATGAATGGATTTGATAACGGGCTAAATTCCTTCGGACACGCTACCTTAGGCCGACCTGTAGGTCCGAATTTATCTCTGACTAATGGGAAATGCGGCAGTATTGTCTAATTCCGGATTAATCAATTTAATCGTCAACGGATTACGGATTAGAATGCAATTTACGTCTAAAATATTCGTGTTATTAAACTGTACGGATTTATTAGACTGTTTACGGATTAATCTAGTACCGGTTACGGATTACTCGTGTATGGATTAGATTAAAATTTACTATTTTATAAATTAAATAAACATTACAGTGTTTCTCATACGTAACGTGTACGTGTTTTGAAATTAACGGATTTAATAGAATTCTTAATCCGTAGGGATTCATCTTGTACTTGAATTTCTGACGATAACTGATTAAATAAATTGTTTACGGTTTAATCGTCTCCCTGTTACGGACACTGAAGTTTGCGGATTAATCAGTTACCTGTTATCCAAAGGTTTCCTGATTCGTCTCGATTAATGGATTAATCGTGTACCGGCTACACACTAATCGTTAATGTTTACGGATAATTCCAAATATTTACGGATTTATTAATTAATCCGTAAATCTTGTTAACCAATTTCTAATCGTCTAGTTACGGATTGTCACATTTAAATGGAAAATACAATACTGTCGGCGGATCTAGGCCCGTCTGAAGTTAGGCTTTCCGAAAATTGTTGTCCCCATATTCCCGCCATGAGCCAATGTAAATCAGCTCTAACTTTACAGATAGTACAACATGACACATCTTTTACAACATTAATATTTTCACCCGCATAAGTGCCGATCCCGCGGGAATATGGAGACAACAATTTTCAGAAAGCCTAACTTCAGACGGGCCTAGATCCGCCGACAGTATTGTAACTGAATTTTATAAAAAAAAAGTATGTGACAAAATTGTATAAAATTATTCTTATAGATTATTGAAAATAAAATGTAAAATTTGTTAGTGCCCCTTGCACTTTGGTATAGAATAAGTTACACTAGAAAATGTCACATGTTAGTTACCATGGCAACGGGACGGGATTCCTTAATGGGCCATTTATACGGTGCTGATTCCCGAGCCTGTCCTGGTGGCTTATTCTCTTAATAAAATTATCCAAAATATTAATTCAATATAATTATGTCACTCTTTCATTAATTTATATTTTGTGCAATGATGTTAAAATAAATAAATTAAATACCTAAATAAATTTTGACCATGTTACACACAGCGTAATCTAGCCCCAAACTAACCACTAGGCTTGTACTATGGGTTCTAGAAAACAGACATACTACATACCTATATTATACTTTTTTTTGGAATTTTGGACCATTTTATTACAGGAATCCATTCCCAAATGGCTTTCAAGTCTGTCAGGATGACAGGATGTAAAATGAGGCAAGTCCCCTGATAATCCAGGGGACTTATCTCATTTTACCCGATGCTATTTTACTGGCGTAGATACTCTAATGGCTCGGCAAATCGACACCGTCTAATTTGGCCCATAAAACAGCTATTTCCGGCAGCTTTTCCGCGTAAATTTGGCGGAAAAATTCATAGAAAATAGTAAATTAGTAAAGTACGATTATTAGTAAAGTAAAAAAAAAACATTTCTTTACTAGCAGGCCTACTGAGTAAACGATTACTATGATTGTAACTTTGTCATTTTCAAAGAAATTCAGTGATGTGTCAGATAAAGCTATTAGTAAAAAGTGAGGGTAAATCACGTAGAGTTTGAAGAAATAGTGAATTGTAATTAGGGCATTTTAAGTGAGAGAAAAATCATAGCTGTCGAATTTAAATGTAAAAATTTGGGTTTCATTTGTCGCTTCTATAGGTACATTTCTCTGAAATAACCACAATTAGTTAATATTGATCTCAATCTTAACAGGAGAAATGGTATCAGAAGGAGACAGTTGTATACAGCTACTGCGGTAACGTTACCTCAAACTCGTCGTTTAAAACGTTATTCATCGACTCCATTTCATTTTTAAAATTATCACATTTTTAAACTATGCTTTTTACTCGGTAGGCCTTGCAAATACAATAATTCGAAAAAAAATTCGTCTGTCAATTTGAACGTTAATTAAAAAAAATTACCTACTTATTAGTAAAATTTTCATGTCTTTATTTCTGGCAACACATATCTGAATTTGATAGTTCAAATTTACGTTAGTAGATTTTAGATTGCACATTTTGTAGGTTAATTAAAAAAATATCTTGTTTTCGGAGACATATTCTGAGATCGGTAGACATTTGTCACTTGGAAACAAAATCTTTGGTGACATTCTCTACTGGATCAGAATTGGACTCCAGATTAAAAAAAATGTAGGTCGTAAATTGTTTCTTAAAAAGTAACTTAGTCAAACTTGCATAGGCAATTCTATAGCGCAAATTGTAGGTAATTTCGAATAATTATGACAACATTTGTGCTATTTTGTTGTGCAAGTGTTGTCACGTGACATGATCTTCGCATAATAATTAACAGTTCATTTTTGAACATCGAAAAATGACCTGCAGGTCAAATTCTAGCAATTCCAATATCTATCACGCTACAAAATTGATTGTCAAATGTAATACTCGATTTTGATTATGAGGTCAAATATGACATTCTTGAATATTATGCACTTTACGTGTTATGAAATTGCGCAATTTCGGTAGTACCATGTGAAATATGACAATTCAATTGTGATAGCGATGTAAATGACACCCTAGTGCATAATATGAACTTGCGCAATGTCACTTAATATGTTGTCAAATTTGACACAATCCCTCCCAATACTTGCGTAGAATCAATCGCCTATGTGAGAGTCGAAGCATTTAGTTAAAAGGTGCTATACCTTACTCATTCATAATTAGAGAGAGAAAGAAGAGAAGAAAAGAGAAAGCTCTCTTTCTCTCTTTTAAAGAGAGTGCTACAGATTGCATCTTCATTTTAATGGTTTTCTTAGAGATAGAATAAATAGTTTAAAGTTAATAGTAGTCTCTCCTATAAGAGCGAATTTTTAAGGCAATGAAAACACATTTTCTAATAGACAATATTTATTAGATCTTTTTATGTCGGATAAACAAATTCTGATGCAGGTTATTTTATTTGAAAGATACTTTTACTGAAAGTGTTCTAAGTAACATTTAAAATAAATTGGTCCAGTCGACATTTTATCTATTGATCTTGAAATCGCTCGCGTAGGATAGACAGTAAAGATTAGCTTCGCCTTAATTTGTGTGCGGAACATTAAAAAATATAAAAACCAGAGGTTAGTTATTTCAACGACTGTTCTGTCGTTTCCATATATGTATTAATATTCATATCAAATACATAAAGCCAACCTTAAAAGTATTCTTCAAAAAATATATTTTTTTTTGTTCATTAGTTCAGTTAAGGCGAAGCTAGTCTTTACGTGCAAGATCTCAGCTCAACGCTACATTCTAGGTTATTATAGGATAATTTAGTAGTAAATATCGCTTTATCCTAAATCCTTGGGTGGTCACATCTATTTTAGGGTCACGCCAACGAGCGTAAATTTTTGAGTTGTGGGTCGAGTAATTTCTGCTACATTTGGATTCAAAACCCTTATTTTGCCACATGGCGACGGCTATTTTCTATGAAACCTTATTTACGCGACTCAAATTTACGCTCGTATAGTCTTACCCTTAGAAACATTTTTTTTTAAATAATGGCACCAACAGAAAAGGCATTGAATTTGTCCTCGAAAGATATCGCGTGAATTGTGCGCTAACAGTTCGAACTCACGCACACAGATGCAATGTGTACGTGAATATTGTCAATCTACTCACACAACCAAAACCAAGACGCCGTTGTGAGATAAAACAACTCTAGAATTGATATTACCTTCTGTTTTCGCGATGTTGGATTGAAATTAAACCCATTTTTCGGTTTTAATCGCATGGTATTACTTCTAGCATTATTTCAAATCTCAACGTTTCGAGACCTTTACAGGTCTCTTCCCAATCCGGGTCAGGTTCAGATCAATCCTGAAGAGAAGGTCTCGAAACGTTAAGCATTGAAACAATGCTAAAAGTAATAAACACCACGCGATTAAAACCGAAAAATAAGTTCAATTTCAACTGTAGTATAAATAAAGTGTATAAAAACATTCCAAAACTTATAATTAAATCACCCAAGGGATGTAATTGTTGATGTGATATGTAAGATTTCCCGTAACAAGCCAAATGTACTGACCCCCTTGTGCCTATTGTACTCTACGCTTTAAAATGTTTCTGCTTCTTTTTCTTTGACTTTCTTTTAAGAGGCCTGCGGAGGTGAAATTATGCAAATGTCATACCAAAATAGACTACACATGTTTTTGAATTGAATGAAAAGTTATTTATTTAAAAAAATAAATTGTAATTTCAACTTTAAGGATGAAATTACAATTTTATTCAGAAAAAGTATAAGTAGTTCGATTTTGAAAATTAAGTTAGAAGGTATACCTATCTGAATAAGGTGGATATTGTTTTTCAAAAAATATTTTGGCGTAACGTTTGCATTAAAAAATCGACAGAGGCCTCTTAATTAAGAGGACATGACATGGCGTGCATTACGAATAATTATAAATTACTATACATAGTACCTAATTAAAAAATATATTTCAGAAACGTTTTTCGAATGGATTGACCAATCAGCTTCTCGCAAAATTGCGCGAAACGTTTGCTGCAAGAAATAAAATAGTACACTAAATAATATTTATATTAATGCTAAATATATTTTACACGAATATTCTTTCCGTAGCGAGAGTCAAACTGGCTATCTCACATTGTAATTCATATTTATCGTCACATGTCCTATTTCAAAACTTAAAAACGTCTAGATTGTATTTTTTTCTATACTTTTATCACCTACTGTCACGCTGACCGGTCCTGTTTTGTTCACCTAATGTCACGCTATGTCACGTCGTTACTTAGCTATCCGTTTAATATTAAAAGTAGGCTAAACTTAGTCTTGCATTCTTTCTTAATTCCTATTTGAGTATTTTTTTAGAAGTTTATAATTCTTAGTTGAATTGTGAAAGGTGTCTTTATTCTTGTTTTTCGGATTTACAAAAAAGTTCTAACATTTACTGCTTTTTTGAAAAAAAGCTTTCTTAAAAGCAGTATTTCCTAATTGTGGTAAACACTAAGAAATAATGTTTAGAAGTTCTTTAAAGATGGAAATAATGCTATGATGAAAATTATGTCCTAAGTTTCTGAATTTACTAAAAAAAACGCATGTTTTTGTATATTTTATTATATAAACGCGTTTACCAACGTCGGTATTGAATGTAATGCACATTTTAAAATGGAAAAAATAATAATTTTATTTTAATTTTAATTGTAATTTGTTATATTTTGATAATTTTAAATTACGTTACCTTTGACATTTGGTTAGCTATTTTATTGCTATTTTATGTTTTTTTTTTTGTGTATATGTTTTTTTTTGTACAGGCCAAAGAGCTTAAAACTTTGTAAATATCGGCTATAGTGTAGCTGACCCTTAACTAGTTCCGTTAAAGTATTTTTTAAGAGATTTGTTAATGTTCTCAACCTTGGCGAAAATAAAGTGTATGAACACGATCAATTAGTTTTATTCAACACAAACCAAGAACTATCCGCACACAAGCGGAATCATTTGACTGCTGAAAACACACACGTTGTGTTTGCGATTTTTATTCAGCGATTGGAGTTTTTTCAATTTTGCGATTTGCGATGTTTTGTGATTTTAACGCCAGCAGTCAAAGACTACCCAAATGGCTACTTGGTTAGAAACTGAATGAACCGTATAACATGAGTATAGAATTAACTTTTCAATAAAGCTTGAGCCCTTACTAGCTACTTTAAAAAAATAAATAAATTTTAAGCTGCCACAGATAAGACGTGTCCGTCATCTTGGCCGGACCATGCAATAGATTTACACCAAACTACGCTCATTATTGAGTACCTATTCGGTACCTTTGTTCATATAAACTCCCGCATCAGGGTGTACCGGAACACGGGACGCGCTCCGTTCAAATCACAGATAGGTGACATAGGGTCGATAATTGAACGAAAAATTTCGTTATCGATTTTCGGTAGGAAGCGCGTGAGCGGATTTCGGGTCACGCCTACGTCGTTTTCTATTGGTTAAGAAAGTGTTGTGACGCGACTTCTTGGGAGTAGGGATAGCGTCCTTTTTTGGGAAATTATAGGGGAGTTTATATGAACAAAGGTACCTATTCGGTACCTTTGTTCATATAAACTCCCGCATCAGGGGCAGCCTTCATGTCCGAGACATTGCAGACAAACTGCAAGAATGCCGCTTACGGTGGTACGGCCACGTTCTACGAAAACCGGCTAGTTACGTGGGAAACAAATGTCTTGCCATGGCGCCTCCGCCCGGCCGCGGCAGATTGGGAAGACCCAAGAAGTGCTGGCTTGACGTTGTAAGATCGGATATGCGTGCAAATAGCCTCACTACACGGGATGCCGAAGATCGTGCGAAGTGGAGACGTAAAAGTAGGAAATCGGACCCCGGGCTCTCGAGAGAGATGCAACCGGCCGGGAACAACGCTCGGATGATGATGATGGTCAATGATTAATGATGACTTACCTACTGCGCCAACCCCAGATAAAAAAAAACAATATGGGGTTTAGGGGGGAAAGGGATGCAACCGGGAACATCGCTCGGATGAGAAGAGGAGTTTCGATGACCACATTTTATCGGTTTTAATCGTGTGGTGTTTATTGTTTTTAGCATTATTTCAATGCTCAAAGTTTCCAGACAGGTCTCTTCTTCAAGATAAACGGCGCGATTAGAACCAAAAAATGAGTTAAGTACTTAATTTCAAGGTTTACTTAATTTCGATATTTTTTTCTTGTTGCAGCGCCTGAAGAAATACCAGGGGAGTAAGTTATTTTGGTTTCCTTCCGCTTAGGTAAGACATGGCTTAGAATTTTTAAAATATAAGTAAACTGAATATTTTATTTATTGATTATTTTTCCAACTATTAAATTTTCTTTGTAAAATAATTTTTATATTGAAATGTATGGGTTTATAGGTTTTATGGCATAAAAATATTTTCTCTAATGTCTTTAACCAGAGAGAAAACAGTCGACTACGTTTGTAAAGTTTGTATGAAGAAAAGAGTAGGTAGACTTCCCCCTTAATCTCTTTGTTATGTCCACTTCTTATATAGGACGCGGCAGATATGTACTTAACTTACCTGGATATCGAGGGCGGATGCACTAGAATTCGTTCTAAAAGTCTAATCTTATTTGTAGCGAACCAATATCACCGTGGGCGGCAGAGTCCAGGAGTTCCGTGAACTCTATTTGTGAAACAAGTGAGTGGGAGGCGTGGTCGCCGTGTGTGCCTGATGTTGGCACCTGTGGGATTGGTGCACAGACCAGATCTAGGACACAGGTAAGCTGGTCATCTGTAGGTACCTAGTTCTACTTAGGTAGGTAGATAGATAGGGACATAAAGATATTTAGGGGTCCACGTAAGTTCAAGTAAAGCTGAAAATACGCGACGACACTTACATTGACACTTGGCTAAACTAAAACAGACCACATGTATGTATGTAAACCACTATGTACAGCTTACAGCAAAGAAAGAAATTCGTGCATAAAATATGCTGTAGGTGTGGTCTGTTTTAAGTAAAGTGTAAGTACTTAGATAAGTACCCTATTTCAGAAACTTAGTTCAAAAATGTAAACAAAGAACTGTTAATTTTAAAGGAAAAAGTAAATAAAGAACTGTCTCTTTATGTCAATTGTATGGATTTTTTTTACCTTTTTGATCTAAGTTACTGAAATAGGGTATAAGTGTAAGTGTCATATCGTCTATTTTGAACTTACCTAATAGTAGATTACATTACTTACTCCATTGAGAGAAACATCCATCCCTCTATTCTCATCGTCTAAGATACGTAAGTAGGTATATCTATATCTATAAAATTCTTTGTCCTGAGTGACTGACTGATGTTCTATCAACGCACAGCCTAAACCGCTGATAATAGAGAGCTGAAATTTGGAGAGTGTGTTCTTTACGTGATGTAGGCATCCGATAAGAAAGGGGTAGCAAAGTTTGTATGGGACTACGTGTTTCCTTGGTCTAATCGACTTCAAACTTTGCATAAATATACTTCTTTAGAATTAATTGAACAAGTGTTTCGTATTTTTTTGATATTCATCCCCATAAGATGGGTAAATGGGGTAGAAAGTTAAATTTGCACCGATACGGGGGTGATTTACTTCGACATTGGAATAAATACCTACTCTTTGATGCATTTGATTAATTCATTTCATTTTGACACATGTTTGACAACTAACAAATTTTTTTTAATTTATTCGATTTGACAATTGAAAGTAAAAAGGTTAAACTCAATTTATTTACGAGTAGGTATTTGGTTAAAACGGTTCACATTTTTAACCGAGTTCAAAAAAGAAGGAGGCTCTTAATTCGACCCGTATATATTGTTTGTATGTAGTATGAATGTGAATAATGTTTACGCCGTACTCCGTATATCAAGTCCGATTTCGATAATTCTTATTTTATGGTAAGAGGTGAGAGTTCAGGATTGGTCCCATAAAATCTTGGTGAAAATCGTCAGATTTTCATTTTTTCATCAGAGAACCTTCGGAATGATGAGCAGAATAGAATCCCACAATGCAGTAAATTACAATTTTTTGGACTTCTATCAATAGAATCTTACTTATAAAGAACTAGGTACAAATTGATGGACTACCCGAAAATTCTTTTCATCAGAAAACTCCTCAACGATTAAAGTTACCTACGGTCACAATTTCTATGATTTTTACTGTTTTTACTTATTAAGTTATTTTATTTATTTATTTATTTATTTATTTAGGAAATCCAACAGCTATTACAAAAGTATAAATTAAGGTGTATCACCAGGTAGCCAATTACAGGATCTCACGAATATAAAAACAATGTAGTTATACAATGTAGGTATGAGCTTAAATACTAGTTGAACTAACCATTTTTTACAAATAGTAAATATAGTGAAAATATTTCTAAACGTTAACTATAAAAATAAAGTATAAAAAAAAAAAAATATTTAGCCAATTGACAATCGTCATTCACCACCGAAAAAGTGCTTAGACATACGGCGCCGCGCCGTCTCAACACTAGTACAAAACAAATCAATATCAGTATGTTTAGTTAAATTGTTAAAATTATTACAAGCTCGCCACAGGAAAGTATTTTGTCTATAATTTGTACCGACCTTAGAGAGATAAATAGGTTGAGTTGACCTGGTAGATGTTAATGTAGGTACCCTAAACTTGATACTGCTCAACAGTGCTGGACAGTCAATTCTGTTCGAGACTATCTTGAGAAGAAATACCAGATCAGCAATTTCGCGCCGCTTGGACAGTGGGAGAAAATGAAATTTCCTACACAACTCTTCATGCCGAGTAACATCGTGTGGTATATTTAATTGAAAACAAAGGAATTTAATAAATTTAATTTGTATTCTTTCAATTCGAGAGATGTACACATCGTACCGAGGGTTCCATAATTGCGATGCGTAATCCAAGATACTGCGTACGTACGTACAGTAGAGAATTTTGAAGGTTTTAGCATGGTTAAAGTGCTTAGAATTTCTCATAATAAAACCTAGTGCCCTCATTGCTTTAGTGACTATGCTGTCTATGTGCTCATCAAATATAAGTTTGGCATCGTGAATCACACCCAGATCCCTTACAGAATTGGTTTTCACCAGTTGCTGGTCCTTCAAAATATAAGTAGATAATATAACCTTACGCTTACGTGTAAAAGTGGTGACAGAGCACTTGGCGGGATTCAGATCCAACTTATTCACCAAACAATAGTTGTCAAGACGCTCCAGATCAGATTGTAAGTTATTGACGTCACCTAATGAATCTATAGCAGCATATATCTTCATATCATCGGCGAAGCACAGTAACTGACTATGGTGAAAACAACTATCAATGTCGTTTACAAAGATGAGGAATAAAAGAGGCCCTAAAAGGGACCCTTGTGGGACTCCACTTGGTATGGGAACCCAGCTAGATTTATAGTTGCTAATCACCACAGCCTGAGATCTGTTGTCGATATACGAACCGAACCACCTCAACAAGTCCCCTCTGATACCCATAAGTTGGAGCTTGTACAGAAGCCGTTTATGGTCGATCCTATCAAAACACTTACTATAGTCAGTATATATTACGTCTACCTGCTTACCGTTGTCCATAGCAGATGTAATATACTCATTTAAAACAACCAAATTAGACACAGTTGAACGTGCTTTGAGAAATCCATGCTGAGAAGAAGAAAATGAATTAGAGACTGCTTTATAAACTTGGTTATAGACTATCTTTTCAAATACTTTTGCTACTATGCATAGTTTAGAAATGGGACGGTAATTACACACGTCCTGCTTTGCACCTTTCTTATGGATCGGAGATATGAAAGCAGATTTACACAGACTAGGAAACGTACACGCTTTGATGGATTTTTTGAAAAGCAACGAGAGAGGTATTGCTATTGCTTTAGCGGCCTTGATAAGAAAAACAGAACTCAGTTGATCTGGTCCTGCTGATTTAGAGGGATCAAGCTTAGCTAATAACCTGTACACCTCACACCTATCTATGGTAACATCATATATATCAGACAGAGAACAACCATTACAACTCAGCACCACGTCGTCTGACGGAGTGGAAGTAGCGATAAGAAAAGTAGACAAGAAATACTCAGAAAATGCATCACATATATCGTCCCCAGAACTGAGAGCCCGGCCATTGAAATTCATTGTACTAGGTATACCACTCGATTTCTGTCTATTCTTTACAAATCTCCAAAATTGTTTGGGGTCTCTCTCTATGCTACCTTCTATTAAGGCAATGTAATGGTCATAACAGTCGCTCTCCAGGGATTTAGCTCTGTCGCGTAATATTTTAAAGGACTCTAAATCGGACCTATTACCATATTTATTATATTTAGAAAGAAATTTAAATTTCTCTTTGATTAGTTTGACAAGAGCCGGAGAAAACCATACAGGATATGAGTTCGGTCGTATTACCTTGGATGGAATAAAGTTGGTTTTCAGGCCCTCGACAACCTCATAGAAATAGGCGACGGCATCCTCCAGGGACCTATGATCGAATTCAGTGGGCCAGTCGATGCTATCAATTTCCGTATTGATTGAATTGTAATCGCCCTTATTGTAATAGAAGCGTAAATAGCTATGCGGTTTAAGTATGGGCAACTCAATAAATTCAACCGTTACAATCAATGGATTATGGTGCACATCAACAGGTACTCCCAGCGGATCACAACACTCCCTAACCGAAACATCGTCGTTTGATAACACAAGATCCAACGTCCTATTATTAATATTTTTTATATGATTGTATTGAGACAGACCATTAGCTGCAATTTCGCAGGCTAGCAAGCGCTCATTTTCGTCAGTTAGATTCCTAGGTAATAGGCAAGATGAATTAACAACCGGCTCCCACACGATATGACGCATGTTAAAATCTCCTAGTATTAGAAACTTATCTGTAGGAAATGCCAGAATGTTTTCGCCAAGTTTTGTTAAGTAGTTATTTAATTGATCAGAGAATGAAAAACCCCGGGCTTGCTCAATAATATAAACACAGCAAACATGAAGGTTTATATTTATGCCTTGCGTATTTTTAAGGTTAAATGTCAGCCATAAGTCCTCAGCAGATGAATGAAACAAGAGACGGGGGGTAACAGAAATATCTTTTCTCACCGCCACCATCACACCTCCGCCCATTGCTTGTCCAGTAGCCTGATAATCACGGTCTCGTCGCCACACCGTATAGCGATCGTCAAACAACTCGGAGTCACCTATAGAATCCCTAAGCCATGTTTCCGTAATCACGATGACGTCATGATTACTTTGAGCTATATTACGATAAAAATCCAAACATTTAGTGCGGAGCCCCCTGACGTTTTGGTAATAGATTTTTAAACCACTTAAATCAGACATAATCATTGTTAATAGAACAACAATATATCCTAAGTTCCACGGTAAAAACATTTACCAATACTCGATCTGTAGTAAATACTATTCCGAACATAATCTCGGTGCGAGGAGAATAACTACAATGTGCATAGGTATCCACCCTGAATGATTCCCAACAGCAATCGAACCCGTAACACAGAATACATAAATAGTACCCGTAGTGCATTCGTATAAATACTATTAAAGCAAATAAGTACCTATGGCACAACATAGCTGTCGATAACACGGCCGGTATAAAGATTCCAATGTTGAATAAAATACAATAAATATTCAAAAAATACTAAGTTTAAATCAGGTATAGTTTGTAAATAGTTATTTAATTTAATTAAATTTGCAAATATAGTAACGTCGTATAAGAAATTACTCGCCTCCACCGATCGATCGCTGCCCGGCCAAAGCCGCTGGTAATTCATATAGTGATAATCACAGAATAATAACGGAAAATAACTGACGGTAAAACGAACAATAAATAACGGCCTATGAAGCGAGTTGTAAACCAACTGTTTATAGTAGTCGAAGTTGTAAACAGATAATACTGACATTAATGAGTCATAGATTTTTAATTGTAAGAAATATTGACTTAAATAATTTGAATGAAATATAGAATCGATCGTAGCCAGAGCGAGACAGCATTCATGATGCAGCACATAGTTGAGGGTGTGTGTGTAAGGGATAGACAATGCACTAACCTGCACAAGCGGCTGCGCAAGCAATAAACGAAAGCTAGTAAATAAGACGATCAGCTGGACGGCACGTACGGTATTGCTTATTTGCGTATGAAATAAAAGCATAAGAATAAAGTTATCAATAGGATTGTAAATAACAGATGGTGAATGCGATTTGTGACATCTAAACAATGATGAGCTAAGAAGATATTTTGTGTAACACAGATGAACGATAAGCAGATAGAATCGAACTAAGCTATTCTGTTTAAATGTGTTTCACTGGCAATAATGATAACCGGCGATGTATCATTCCTGCGTGCGTGTATCTTGCCGTGACGAACCCAGACATAGGTGTATTTTGCTTCTTTAGCTCTCGATTTAGCCTTGTTTAATAGGATTTTTGACTCGCTATTCAAGTGATCGTTTACGTAAATACGTTGAGCGGAGCCCGCGTAGCCCAAGCTGGACGCTGCAAGCGCTTTGCAGGCCCTCGCCGCCGCCACAAAATCATCCTTCACATAACGGTTGATGAATCCAACGATTATGGACTTCTCCTTAGAGCCGTGCAGCGGTGATCGGTGCAGGAAGTTTATCTGTGCTTTATGGAAGGTGGCACCAGTCGACTTGCAGATAGACTCCACGATGGAAAATAGGTTCTCATCCTTCTTGAGAGGCACTCCCTTTATCTCAACGTTGTTAAGCCTCGAACGTTGATCCCCAGCTGAAACTTGAGACCTCAGCGACTGGACCTCAGATTCTAGTAAGCTCATCTTCTCATGGAGGTTCTCGACCTTGGAGACTCTATTCTGTACGTCAAGGATTTGAGCTGCAAAATCTTCAAGTTTGGAGCTCACGAATTCACTAGCGCGCCGAAGTTCTCCTATCTCGTCCTTGATGGTTTTGACATCATTAATGAGTGAAGGTAAGCCAGAAAGATGCTTTCTCATCTCACGAATCTCTCTTATAACCGCCTCCATAGAAAAGGGATCCGCAGAAGGAGAAGGTGAAGGAGAAGCTGTCTTAGTTAGAAAGTTAGAATGTTGTATTGTTCTCTCTATGATTGTTTGTATTTCTTTGTTTTTTTTTCACTTTTCTTTGTAGGTATATACTGTTATTGCGATGTGTTCCCATATCATGCGGAGGACAATATCTTGGGATGATTGCCCTATGATATTCCCCGTCCCAAATCAAGTAGAAGAAGAATCGAAAAGACTGTAAAAAACCTGATTGAAATAGTTTTTAACACACTGGTAGGTAATCGTGTTTCATCATCTACGCTTAGCATCAGGTGTGATAGCGGTCAAAACACTTCTTTTACGTTTTTAAAGAAAGAGAAAGAAGCGGGCTAATTAATTAGTTAAGATTATTCAAGAAATATCGTGTTTTTGTTATTTAAAATGACATTACTCAAGATTAGGCGCATACTATGCTTTTGGATAATGTAATGTAGGTAGATTTGTGCAAGACTCATCAAAATCAGTTTAGTAGTTACCTACGAAGATCATCATACGTAAACGTGATACAAACGTCCTTCCATACACCCAAACTTTACTTTTTATAATATTAGTACCTACCGATAAGCAGCGCGCGTTACCACACTTTACCTCCCACTGTGCAAAATTCCACACTTAAACAGTCACCCAGGGAAGTAATTTCAGAACAGCTGACCGATTACGATTATGTATTTAAATAGCTGAATCTTCTTCTTCCTTCCCTTTATCCCGCCGTTATTTCTAACAGCTGCAAGTTGATCTGTCTTGGGTGGTCGTTTTAGCCCATTTGGCTTGCTTGAGGACTCTCGCAATATTTGACCACCAGATCTAAGGCCTCTACCTCTTTATTAGAGCTGTTTCACTTATGTGATGTATTTAGCGTTCAGTCGCGATTGGTCCAATCCGCATAATTTGCGGTTCGTCCAATTCGCGGTTGGTCCAATTCGCGATTCGTCCAATTTTCATTTAGTCCAATTCGTGGTTTTGGTCATGGCTCTTACCATACAACTAAAGTACTAACTTAAGTATTACTAATTATAAAAATAAATAGATAGACAGAAATATTTAAAGATACACAAAGTTGCATTAATAAAAACATATTCGGGCCAATTGATTAGTACCTGACTCTGACAAAGTACTAATTGACGTAAGATAAAAAGGGAAAAACAAGTTATATTATAAAATTTTATTTAACAAATCCATATAATAAATAGTAAATAATAATAGAAAATGAACATTTATATGCACTATTTAAAAAACTTTATGACTGTAACACGAAATATCTTCCATCTTATTGACATAAGATGGAGAGAGAATAACATTTTAAACAAATTTACAGAAAAACAATGTTAATAATTAAAAATGAGATCATGTAGGTATACTATTTTTATGTAGGTACTTATGACTGAAACAATGTTTTTTTTTTTTAATTTATATAATAATTTAACGTATGATACAAAAAAATGTAGGTACTTTCATTTAATAAAACAGCAAATTGGACCAACTGCGAATTGGACCATTTTTAGACGATTGGACTAATTGCGAATTGAACCAATCGCAACTGAACGGTATTTAGATAGCTGAATAACTCACAGTAGGCTATATTGAATAACAATATGAAATTTTTACTGTTTAAAATAATTGAATTTAGTTCACCACGCAACCGGATGGAATCGAAACTAGCCGAAACCCGACGGGTTTCGAGCAACAGCTAGTAAATAAATATAACCTAACTATCTTGGTAGTTTATACTTACTTACCTACCTACCTACTTAAGTTGGGTTAGTGTAGATGTCACCACTTTATCTACGGTACCTACGGGAATTGACGTCGTAAAAATGTTTATATTCCAGAGTAAAACCAATTACATGCAAGAGCAATCATCAAGAGGAAGTTGTGAAGAAAACAACCACGATGCGACCGAACTGCGGCATTGTTATGTCGAATGTTAACTGACAGATTCAAAATTAAAAACAGGTTTTAAGAAAATCGTTTATTTTAAATACGCAGGCAATAGACCTAATGCTCATAGATGAGAGAGAAACAGGCTGTGATCGTTTGCGGTTTTGTTCGCGCTCGTTTCGTTTTTGCGCGAAAACAAACTGGTTCTAAACTTTCACCAAACTATAGGAACAGTTGGAGATGGCGCTAGTATCTAAGTTCATTTCAAATTTTACAGTAATAAGTTTAGTTCCTAATAAAACCGCGTGTCTAGTTAACTTGGTTGCTGTTATGAAGTTGCCGGTCGCCGTCCGCGGGACGCGGGGAAACCAAACGACATTGTTTGTGGTGGTCGAGTATGAACATAGGTACGGATGGCGCATGCTCCGAGCGAGCGCGGCCACCAACAGCCCGCCTCGCGCGCTTCCCGCAACTTGTTGATTGTTCGCTCACTTCACTTCAGTCTGAGGCGAACGAACGATGCGCCGTGCGGTCGTGTCACGCGTCGCGTCCGTTATCGCTCTCAACTTCGAAATTCTTTTACGAAATTATGTGAAGTTTTCAAACATAAAATCTAGAAGAACTGCCGTGTCGGATCTAATCTTTAGTGTTTAGCTAACGTGGAACGGTTCGAATAAGTAGTTTTAAGTCATTGAAACTTAATAGGCTTACTCGTTTTACCTGCATGCTTCGTCCCACGACTGAAACGGCGCGGCGACCTACCTTATCGGATAAACGAACATTTTTCAAATGGGTGTGCGTTTATGTTGTGAGATAGTGTGCGTGTTTTGTGCAACAAGACATCGTGAGAGCGTGATTGGAGTTTGTGACAAGTTTTTACAATATGACGTGTGTATTTTATCGGGTGACGGCGAAATATAAAGTCAGGAGTTCACACTAGAACAAAGCAGTTTATTTGGTTAAATACAATATTCGGGAAGATGCGTGTGCTCGCGGTGTGAGCTGTTGGGAAATCGATTACCGATCTTTTTTGTAACGCCATCTGTGCCAGCTAACCGAACTTAGGTAGGTACGTAATAACCGGCACAGACAGCGCTGTGTAACATATGTCGGCCACCCTTTGCCAGATGGCGCTGTGCAACATATTGGGGCCACCCCTTGCTTCTCTTACAATATAATAACTTAATTATATTAGACTACCTACCTATCTAGGTATCTTCGCAGATCTTAGTTTTGGGTTAGACTGAATGTCTAGCTCTAGGTTTCATTAGTCAAGTTTATGGCTGAAGGCCTGATTCTAGGTATATTATATTAATCCTTAATTTATGGCTGAAGGCCCCTAGCTTACCTACCTCTTGGAGTGTGGCTAATTAAAACTAACAGCATAACATGTTTTATTATCGTTTACAATGGTTCTTATTTTTAATTATATCTAGGTTTACATTTTAATATCTAATTTCGGTCTTCAAAATCCGGTAGGGGGCAGATCGTGTTGTACGCTCGGCGAACCTTCCCCGCCGCCGTCCGGATACTGGCCACCCTCGCGATGCCGTCTCGTCCCTCGTGCGCTTCCTCGATCCGTCCAAGACGCCACTGGCAGGGTGGCGCTTTGTCGTCCTTTATTAGCACCAGCGTCCCCGGTGTAAGGCTGGGACCCTTGGTGGCGCGCCACTTTGTGCGCTGTTGTAGGTTTCCAATGTAGTCCATGGACCACCTCTTCCATAGATTTTGTTGTAATTGCTGCAGCATCGCATAATGGTTCAGTCTGTGAAAGGGCACATCCGTATAATCGTAGTCGGGTAAGGAAGTTATAGGCCTGCCTATCAAGAAATGACCCGGTGTCAATACAGAAAAACTAGTATCATCACTTGACAACGGTCCTAGTGGTCTGGAGTTCAGGATTCCCTCTATCTGGACTAAAAATGTGTATAATTCTTTGTAAGTTAACAATGCGTTTCCTACTATTCTCTTAAGATGGTGCTTGCAACTTCCTACCGCTGCCTCATGCAGGCCTCCTATGTGTGGTGCATAAATAGGTAAAAATTTCCATTCTATTCCCTCATCGGTACAGTAGCTTTTAAGTTCGTTGGAGTTTCTTATGTAATTAATAATTTCCGTAAATTGGTTATTGGCCCCATGAAAGGTTGTAGCATTATCACTTACCAGTTCTCTCGGCTTACCACGCCTTGATATGAACCGTTGCAACGTTGCCAAGAATGCTTGAGAATCTAAACCTGAAACCAACTCTATATGAACCGCCTTCGTGGCAAAACATACAAACATAGCAATCCATCACTTATAAGTCATGGTACCACGACCTCTCCAGCCCCTGACAGTGAATGGTCCTGCGTAATCAATGCCCGTATGCAGGAATGGTGGAGATGGTGTGATTCTTGCTGCTGGTAGATTTCCCATTATGGGTTGGTACATACGTGGTCTATTCCTGAAGCATGTCATGCACTGGTGTACCACCTTCGTTGCCAGGGACTTACCATTTGTGGGCCAGTAGCGCTGCCTTATCGTTGACAACAGCAATTGTGGTCCGGCATGTAATAATTTTATGTGTTCGGTTTGTAAAATTAGTTTTGTTAGTATGTGTTTATGATGTAGTAGTACTGGGTGTTTTTTATCATAATCATAGGGTGAGTTAACTAAACGCCCACCTACTCTTATTATATTTTTGTACATAAATGGGTTTAAATTCAATATTGGTAATTTTTGTAATATTTTTTTATTTTTTTTATTATATAAGCAAATCATATTCTGTTGGGTACGATTCTATTTGTGCTTGTTTTAATAACAAGTTTTCTGACTGTTTTATTTCTTCTACACTCAGTGGTTTTTTATTTGGTTCTCCCCTGAGGTTATTTATGAACCTACGTACATATGCAAATATTCTTATTAGTTTTTTGTAACTTGACCATTTTTTAAATAAATTATTATAAAATTGGTCTTCTAAATCTTGGTTTATTACATTACAACGTACCTTCTCAATCTTTCCTTGGTTTAATATATCTTCTGAGTTAGGTAATGGTTGTTGTTTGTCCCACTCAGAGTTCGGTTTTTTCAAAAAGGGTGGTCCTAACCACCATAATTGGTTTGACTTTAATTTTTCGACAGAGATGCCTCGAGTTATTAGGTCCGCTGGGTTGTCTTTAGATTGTACCCAGTACCAATCTTTTGTATTTGTAGCGTTTGTTATTTTTTTGACTCTATTACTTACATATGTATTAAGATTGCTTACCGATTTTATCCAGGCTAAGGCTATTGTTGAATCTGTCCAAAAATATACCTTATTTATCTTTATTCTTAATGATTTTATTGTTAGTTTGTACAATTCAACAGATAGCACTGTAGCACTCAGTTCCAATCGAGGGATTGATTGTTCCTTTGTAATTTTTGATTTGGAACATAACAATCTTATCTTAATGTTTCCTTGCCTGTCTACTGATCTAATATAGCACACTGAGCCCATTGCATTTTTGGAACTATCAGAAAATATATGTACTTCTACTGTGTTATAGTTATGCATAAGTACATGTCTTGGTATTCTTAAATTTTCTAGGTTTTTTAATTTTTCATAATATTCTACCCATTGTTTTTTAATTTGTATGGGTACTGGGTCTTCCCAGGGTGATTTTACTTTCCATAAAGACTTTATGATAAGCTTCCCTGTGATTAGAACTGGTGTTATTAATCCTAACGGATCGAATACTTGAGCTATCATTGATAAAACATTTCTTTTAGTTACATTTTTAGGTATTGGATGAATTTTAAAAGAAAAGGTAAAGGTGTCAGTCTGGTTATCCCATGTTAGACCTAAGACCTTTGTGATATTTTGTTGACTTTAGGTTTTAATTAAGTTTTGAGAATGTGTGTTTTGGTCTAATGTACTTACTGCGTTCATTATGACCGCTGAGTTAGATTTCCACTTCGATAGAGTGAAGTTCGCTGTCTTCAGTATTTGAGCAACCTGCTTGGCTGTGTTTCCTACCTTTTCTTCCTCATCTCCTGATAGAAGTAGATCATTCATTAGGAATGAAGTTGCTATGACTTCGGCTGCCTCTGGAAATCGCTCTTTGTTTTCTTTGGCTAGCTGTAATAGGCATCGTGTGGCAATGTGAGGAGCACTTCTTAGACCAAAACTCAAAGTAGTTAGGTTATAGGTAAGTAAATTCTGTGTTGGGCTTTTCCCTCCATAGTATACATTGTAGGTTATACTGTGCAGGGTTTAAATATATGCATCTGTACATTCTATGTATATCCCCGCATACGACCCATTTCCCTTCTCGGAATCTCAATAAAATGTTGACCAAATCGTCCTGGCTCGTGGTACCTGTGTACTGGATATCATTTAATGATGAGCTAGTCTTTGTTTTAGACGAAGCATCCATGACAACCCTTAGAGAAGTTGTTTTATGTGGTGTGAGTATCGCATGATGTGGTAAATAATTTATATTTTGAACACTATCAGGGTTTTCATTACTTTTATATCTAATCATGTGCCCTGCTTGTTCAAATTCTCTCATGTATTCAATGTATTTTTGTTTATATGTAGTGTTGCTGCTAAACCTTGATTCTAGTGTTTTAAATCTTTTGTATGCTATTGCCCTTGATTGTTTAGTGGGGGCTAGCTTGGTTGCTGGGTCTTTTAGCGGTATATTTACCACGAAGCTGCCGTCAGAATTTCGAGTGTGTGTTTGAAATATTTTCTCACACTCTTTGATTTCATCATGTGGGCTTCGTGATTTTAGTTGGTTCCCAGAGTGTCTGCACTAGATTGCAGTGTACTTTATTATTTTTTGGTAACACTACTGGTCCAGACACCACCCATCCAAATTTGGTATTTTGTAGGAGGGGGTGCCCTTTCCCTTTTTTGTACTGTTCACTACATAATATATTATAGAAGAATTCTGCTCCTATCAATATGTCGATCTCACTAGGTTCTGTAAAGGTTGCATCTGCTAATGCATACCTTTTTGGAAATGTTAATTTTAGTTTGGTTGTATTTAATGTTATGTTGCAAATGGCAGGTACCACAAGGCATGACATGTCAAGTTGGTATGAGTTGTTTCGGGAATGTACATGTATGTTTACGGTTCGGTTAATGTGTGTTGGGTTTTTATTAAATCCCAACACCTGAATATCCTTTGTTGTGTAAGGTAAATTCAATATATTCAATGCTCTTCCGGTTATAAAATTTGATTGAGAGCCTGAATCTAACAGGGCTTTCAATGTATGGCGCTTATAGTTGCTATCAAGTACATCTACCAGCGCTGTAGACAATATTACTACCTTGTCATCATTGGTTGGTTGTGGTTGCATTTTAGTAGTGGTATTAACTAGCTTTGAGTTGTTAGTCGTTAGGTTTACTGATTTGCTCGGCTCCTCAGTTAGTGTATCATATAGAGTTGTAGGTGTATTTGGTATGAAATGTAGCAATGTATGGTGCTTATCCTTACAAGTACGGCATGTTGTTGCACGGCAGCTCGTGGTATTGTGACCTGCCCTTAGGCAGTTAGTACACAATTGTAAATTTCTTATCGCATTGTATCTTAATTTAGGTTCTAATAGTAAAAATTGTTTGCATTGATTAATATAGTGTTTTTCCTGAAAATACGGGCATTGAATATGCAGGACCATTCACTGTCAGGGGCTGGAGTGTTACCAAAAAATAATAAAGTACACTGCAATCTAGTGCAGACACTCTGGGAACCAACTAAAATCACGAAGCCTCCACATGATGAAATCAAAGAGTGTGAGAAAATAATAATAAATAAAAAAATCATCAAATGTATTTTATCGGGTGACGGCGAAATATAAAGTCAGGAGTTCACACTAGAACAAAGCAGTTTATTTGGTTAAATACAATATTCGGGAAGATGCGTTTGCTCGCGTTGCGAGCTGTTGGGAAAGAGAAAGTTTTTACTTTCTTTTTAGTGTTGTTCCTTCTCGGTTGGAGCAGCGAGGGATGTGACGCGCGAAACAAATCGATTACCGATCTTTTTTGTAACGCCATCTGTGCCAGCTAACCGAACTTAGGTAGGTACGTAATAACCGGCACAGACGGCGCTGTGTAACATATTGCGGCCACCCTTTGCCAGATGGCGCTGTGCAACAACGTGATTGAAATTGTAATAAAAGTTTTATAAAAGAGAACATGGTCGTGCGCGGGAGTGAAAAAGGTTTGCTTGCGGCGCTGGCAGTGTGCGCGGGTCATTCTTTGAAAGTGAGGATAAAACGCGTCCAGTCGAAATACTTTTTTCTACTATAACTATATTGAAGGATGACAATGTTATAAGATCCTGTGACTACAAACCCAACTATTTACACGCGAAAGAAAAATAAAAAACATAGTTTAATTACAAATTTAATCTAAAATCAGCTTCAAACGTCATTATCTCGCATGTCCAACATGATCGCACGTGGTTATTTTCGCTAATAAAAAAATTAAATAAAACTTAAATAAATTATCTTATATGTAAAATCATTAATAAATGATCAATCTTTCCAAATGGTGTGGATTTATTTATGTTTACTTATAAAATATTAAAAAACAGACACGGTTAAAATTTGTCACAAAATAAACATCATTAGTCGCAACAAGCATTGTTCACATGATATCTCCATCTCTCTTGGATACAATGTTGTTGCTTGAATGCAGGCACACCCTCCTAGATGCCCTCAGTTTACTCACGACCTTTAAACGGAGTGGTCGCGCTTTATCTCGCTACCAGGTAAGTTTTGATATGGTTCTTCAGAATTTGTTATCAAAAAAGTCATTAATCTTTTCCGTTCTCACTATGCAAATATTTGATGTATTTGTTAAAGTGTTTGTTGTGATAGTGTATCGAAAAGATATCTTTACCCTCTGACGTGTATTAAACGCAGATTTGTTCTTTCTGGACAGGTAACGCCCTGTTTTCTCGGATTTGTCATTTTCGCCAACATCATTATCTTGTACATTGTATACATTTTTGTTACCCAAAGTCCTTATGTTTTAGGGGAAGTAGGTACTGTTATATTAGCTAACCTAGATCTACAGAGTTCCACCAAACCACCGTGTCATGCATTACTAATACCTACGGCCGCAGGTCACTGCACTTGAAACATTTCAGGCAACGTAAGTGTTTTCAAACTTTCCTAATCAATTATATTTCTTTTTTAGCAGACCGGTTTTGAGACTCATTGTGGGCACTAGGCTAATTTGTTAATTGTATAGATCTACTTCCAAATTCTGAGATTTCTATTTTTATTTTATTTCAATTTTTATTATTTCAAAGTTATAGTTTAATTAAACCTAAATCTTAAAGAAATTAAACTTTTATTGAAGGACAAACTACCCACTCCCTAACAGTGGTGTCAGAAGTGTCCGGGGTTCAATGTAGACACTACATACCCCAATAACAATAGCCAGTGCCCGTTTTAAAAAATATCGTCACGGTCTCACAAGAGCGCATAGGACAGTACCTTTTAAAAAATCCTATCTTACTGTCCTTGCAAACAATTCCAGCGCCGTCGGGTACCACCACAGCGCCACCTCGCTGCATCGCCGCCTTGCCACAACGCCACATCGCCGCCTGACCACACCGACACACCGCACCGCTTCCTCACCGTGTTGCCACATCGCAACCTCACCGACACATCGTCAGCTCACCACCTCGCTGCCTCGCCACCGCACCGCTTCGCCGCCTCGCCGCCTCGCCGCCCCACCGACTTGCCAGCCGTCCAGGTCACCGTTGTCGTCTTGATCGCTGCGTGCCGTCATCCCGGTTCAGCTATGCTACTCCAGTACGCGGTTTTAACGTGAGTAAAATATTCTGTGTTCGGTTATTGCCATTTCATCCCTTTTAACCAAGTCGTGCGCTAAGTATCTGTCCTTTACCTAGTAACCTAGTAAACTTGTCGATTTTGCAACATTATAATAATTTCAATTCATAATATCTACCTAATTAAAACATGTCGAAAGAGGAAGGTGGAAAGGCTGGAATTTATTTTTATTTTATTTTATTTTATTCGGAAAGCAGACAGTGAAATATAGCACTATAACATAACAAATAATTAAAACTAAACACCATTTAAAAGCTTTCGCATACAAATAACTAAAACACTTGTTAGTCACAAACACCAATATTGACTCCATCGACTATAATAAACAAAAAGGAAAATATATAAAAAAAAAACAATGAGGAAAATACAAACAAATCTAAGAAGCAGCCTTAAACCACTTCCTAGCCAATGCATTCCGAAAACAATTAGGAGAGGAACTAAATAAGTCCAGATCCGGATCGGTGGCCAGTCCATTCACAAATATAGCAGATCTTAAGAAAAATGATTTGCTTCTGTATTTAGTCGCAGTCACTGGCACACACAACACAACATTTTTCAAATTAGATAATTCTCTGATAGGTAAATTAGGGGGTTTAAGCACAATCAAATTCAATTCAAAATATAAACAGGTTCAATACAAATATCATTTATCAAAAGAGAAGAATTGGTATCCGAAACAAAGTCATTATGATAAGAAGATGAAGATGAATCCAGAAAACTAGAATTAAAAAACTGTGCAAAAAACTGACAGACTTCTTCACCTGAATCCGATGACTGACCGTCAAAAGTAAGAGAGGATGGAAGACTATGAGTGCTATTTTTAGTGGCTTTAACAAAACTCCAAAACATTTTGGGATCAGAAACAATAGAATTTTCAACCGATTTAAGGTAAGCAGCATAACAATCCCTCTCCAAATCTTTCGCCCTCTTACGGAGTAAAGAGAAAGTGTCATAGTCATCCATATTACCATATGTATTATATTTTTTTTAAAATTTAAATTTTTCTTTTAACACCTTTCTCAAGGGACCAGAAAACCAAGGTGGAAACTGATTGGGGGTGACTGTTTTCTGAGGGACATATTCTTCGATCACACGATAAAGATGACCATAAAAGTTATCCATGGCCACATCCAGAGGACAATCATACAAACAACAGCTCCAATCAATTTCGCTCAAACGTTCATTTATTTTAACAAAGTCGGCCGACCGATAAAAATATTTTAGCCTGGACTTCGCTTTTAGTGGTTCAAATCCTACGCAACTAACTGAAATATTTAAAGATTTGTGATGAGAGTCCTCCGGCACCAAGGGGTCCTCTGAGGCATACAAACATAAGTCTGCATTGCTCAGAACCCAGTCCAACGTCCGACAATTGATGTTATAACAATAGTTAAATTGATTTAAATTGGAGCCTGACAATAAATCAAAGAAATATATTTGAGCGTCACCCGCCATACCCGAAGGGTGTGACATGTTGTTTTGATCTATGGTCCAACAAACATCCTTCATATTAAAATCACCCATTACAATGACTGTATCATTCAGACACGAGTCAATGACGGACGACAATTTATCCGTAAAATTGGTCAATTGGGAGTTGAAGCTATAACCATAATTTTCATCACATAAATAAAGTGAACATAGATGAATTTTCTTGTCACACCCTCGATACCTATAGCTAACTGTGACCCATATATCCTCGGCCGTTGAACTCCACTCTGGACGGTGCATGACCTTGAAATCTCGGCGGACGGCTATCAGTACACCACCACCCATCTTCTGTTTAGTTAATGCATAGTTTCTGTCCCTTCGCCAAACGAAATACCTATCATAAAAATATTCAATATCATTAAAGTCATCGTTTAACCAAGTCCCCGTTAATACAATAATATCTAGATTATTTAATAACACATTTTTCTTAAAAATATTTGCCTTAGTCCGAAGTCCCCGTACATTCTGATAAAAAATATTAATCTTCGAAGACGCCATCATAAACAAAGACTAGTACCTAAGAACTGTAGTAAAACTATATTAAGCAATCGTCTACATAAATATACGAACAGCAACAATAAACACCCAATGCAATGATGATACATAAACATATTATTAAAATAATAAATACCCAACAAGGCCCGATAGCTAAATGTATAATCAAATTACCCTCCTTTGCAACGCAAATTCGGGCAAAAAAAAGCATTTACTCCCATCGACCAAAACATAGTTAAACCTAAATAGCCCCAGAAAAACAATTAAATATAACAAAACATAAAATTTTGTCACCCTAATATCTATCAGCACCCGGCACATACCGCACATACGGCACATACCATCAAACCAGTAATAATTACCTACCAAATATCCTACCAACAACCCACCTAATAACATCGCAGACTGATATACAAGTATGATAATATTCAAGCAATCAATAATTATTGTTAAAGTTGTCATAACACTTTCATTATTCCTAATAAGTAAATAAACTAAAAAAATATAACCAACTCGGCATAGTTTGATACTCAAACAACAAAGCCCAAACAAACCACGAACACATTTAATACAATAATTATTGCGCTCATATCGTTTATGCAACAAAAAGTTACTATTAAAAAATATCATGTTCCTATAATTTGCGATAAAATTCGAAAAATAAATATTTGTTGAAAAATTAGATTGATTTGCGGCGGTCAGACAAGCCCTAGAATAACAGCTATCATTAACATCACTCATCAATTGCGCAACTTTATAATTTCTAATAAATATTATCGCAAGTTTGACAACATAAAAACACCAGCAATAAAGTGTAAACAATATTAAGACAACAACAAAATAATTCGAATCGTGTGAACCTGGTATTAAGAAGCATTCAAAATAAAGTAATAAAAACCGCACCAAATAATATTTCCTGAGTAAATTAAAATAAACGAGAATGTTAGAAATTAATATGAAGTAGGGTAGGGAGCAAACAATCCTCAGTACCGAGCGAAAAGTGAAAGGAGTGGACGTGAGTGACAGTGACCTTGAATAAAAAGTGCACGCAAGTATGCACGTTAACGCATCTATAATGCGAACAATTGCAAACGAAAAGTGATTGAAAGGTTGTGAACTTACGTGCGCGGGCTGGTCACCTACACCAGAACAAAAGACGAAGTTGTTGAAGGCGTTTCTCAAACATTGTACCAGTAATTTTGTTTTGTAAGTAAAACAGGTTGATAATATACCTATTTTGAACATTAAGTAATCTTTTTTAAATCGTTTTCGGCTTTGATAAAAAATATAGGAGAAGTATCTGATTTTCTGGCCATGATTTTACAATGTTTGACCCATATATACTTAAAGCCTTTTTCCTTTGCCAAAGATTTTGCCCTGCTTAACAAAGTTTTATTCCGCTGGGTCAGGTGATCATTTAGGCATAAAATCTAGTTAAAATCAGGCTAATCATTTAAATGAAGTAAATCAATTAGTAGGTACTAAAATATGGTTAATATATAAAAACAAGTTAGAAAATAAGAATTAAGTGTAAAAATAGTAAAATAATACATTTTTTTTGCTTTTCATCACACGAAATATATTTTTCCGAAAATCCCGGTTCTAAGAGTTTTATTCCCGGGATTTCCCGGTTCTCTTAAACAGCAAAAGAACCGGGAAATCCCGCGATTTTCGGTACCGGGATTTCCCGGTTCTATACCCTAGTATTAACGATCTAGGCTCGTATGCCGAAACAAAGGGTCAATTTACACTATCCATTATTTGTAACAGTAAAGACGCCATAAAAATTCCGTTTCAATTTCACGTCGTGTCTAATGTAAATCTAGATTACGACGGAATAATAGGAACAAACTTTTTCTCGGCACACGGTGCATATATTTCCTACTCTGAGGCAAAATTACAAATAAAAATTAAAGGAGTCCCCACGTTTTTCGACTTATTTATGTCAGATTCTTCTATTGTAGTACCAGCTCGTAGTGAGATGTTGCTTGAGTGTCTTGTTACCAATCCAGAAATAAAAGAAGGTCTCTTATTTATTACAAAACAAACTAATAAGCTATCCAAAACTAATATTTTCCAAATGTTTAACCCGCGTAAGGTCAAACGGTAAAGCCACTATTTCTGTATTAAATACTTCCGAGAAAGAGGTAAAGCTTAAGCCGATAAAAATAACGTTAGAGCCCATATATGACATTCTAGAGTCTACTACTAGTCTACCCGAATCGGTTCACTGCGTCTCAACAATGTCTTTAGGTGATCTCGATCGCGATAAGCGAATACAAACTGCGCTACGATGTGATCATCTTTCACAAGAAGAACAACTATGTTTAAGGAAGTTATGCTCAGAATATAACGATGTATTTTACTTAGAAGGCGACATCTTAACCGCGACAAAAACCGTGAAACACGAGATACGAACAACAACCGATATACCCATTCGCGCTAAAAGCTATCGCTTTCCCGAGTGTCATAAGGAGGAAGTAACTAAACAGATTAGAAACATGTTAAATCAGGGTATAATAAGCCCATCTATTTCCCCCTGGTCCGCTCCTATATGGGTAGTTCCAAAGAAACAAGATGCCTCAGGAAAACCAAAGTGGCGTATCGTTATAGATTACAGAAAACTTAACGAAATAACGATCGGTGACGCATACCCCATACCTAATATAACAGACATTTTAGATCAACTAGGTCACAGCAAGTACTTCTCAACGTTAGATTTAGCATCTTCGTTCCATCAAATAAGCATGAAACAGGGCACAGATGCTGAAAAAACAGCATTTAGCGTGCCGGGTGTTTCCGGTCAACCAGGCCACTATCAGTTTAATAGAATGCCATTTGGGCTTCGAAACGCCCCTTCTGCTTTCCAGCGTCTGATGAATGTAGTTCTTTCAGGCCTCCAGGGTCTTCACTGTTATACCTACATGGATGATATTGTGACCTTTGGACATGACCTTCAATCCCATATAGTTAATCTCAAACTAGTTTTCGATAAACTAAGAGAACACAATCTAAAATTACAACTAGATAAAAGTGAATTCTTACACAAAGAAGTTCAATATCTAGGTCATATAATAACCGACAAGGGAGTGAAACCCGATCCGAGAAAGGTCGAGTGTGTAAAAAAATTTCCAATACCCAAAAGTGCTAGGGACATAAAATCATTTCTGGGTTTGGTTGGCTATTACCGTCGTTTCATAGAAAACTTTTCCCACATTACAAAGCCCCTAACATGTTTATTAAAAAAAGATTCAAAATTCATATGGTTACTTAATCAACAAAGTGCATTCGATGACTTAAAAAATAGAATAACGTCTGCTCCAATTTTACAATACCCTGATTTCACAAAAATGTTTATACTCACAACCGACGCGTCAAATTACGCCGTCTCAGCCATTCTTTCCCAAGGTGAAATAAACAAAGATCTTCCTATCGCGTATGCCTCTCGCACATTAAACAAATCAGAGGGTAATTATTCAACAACGGAAAAAGAATGTTTGGGGGTAGTGTTCGGTACTAAAACATTCCGTCCTTATTTGTATGGGCGACATTTCAAAATTGTTACAGACCACAAGCCTTTAGAATGGCTTTTCAATTTCAAAGATCCAAGTTCAAAAATAGTACGTTGGCGCTTAAAGTTAGAAGAATTCGATTATGAAGTCATACATAAAAAAGGAAAAATTAACTCCAATGCCGATTCACTATCACGAAATCCTATTCTAACAATCAACTCGAAAACAATGTCTCTTTCCAAATCTTACGAAGAATATTTAAAAATACGACAACAACAACAGGAATCATATGACACGGTTATAGTACAGAACAATGACTCATTGCTCAAGGCCAACTGTAAACTGATCGTTTGTCCGTCTGCAGTCGATTTAGATGACTCAATCCCTTACTGCTCTGAAATTTTACAACTTTCGAAATACAACGACAAATTTCCAGACATAAGAACAATTGAACGGGAATTGTACACTTTACAAAGCACGGCAGACCACAAACATGTCTACACACACTTATACTTACGCGTACATCATTATGATGAAGTTAATTATAAAGACATATTTAATTTGTTACAACTATATAGACATATGATAGTACAGGAATACCCAGAGCAAAAAGAGTTCGCCATCTCTGACTTTAGAGATCCTTTCAACAAACTAATATTTACAAAAATATACAATATGTTGACATTTGTTTTTCATAATACCGGTATAAAAGTTCACATTTATCATAACACCATCTTGTTCCCAACCCCGTTAGAGATACATAGAATATTAAAAGAAAACCATGACTCTCCTTCCGCGGGTCATCCAGGCATGTCGCGTATGTACGATAGGTTAAAAACCTTGTATTGGTGGAAAAATATGCGATAGGACATAGAAAATTACATAAAAAAATGTAAATCTTGCCAGGTAAATAAACCTTTACGCCTATCAAATAGAGCCCCGATGATAGTTACTTCGACAGCAGGGTCGTCTCTAGCTCATGTAGCGCCCGTGTGCAAATATCTCCTTGGCGCCCTCTAGTAAGAGTTAAGAGTGATTCCAATATGGAATAATAAAGGTACAAACAACAGTACTAACTTGACGTAGGTAACCCTAATATTATTTTATTGTGAAGTTGAAAAAATATGTCGGGAAACAATAGGTACCTACATACACCGATATCTTTTGAATGAAATGTCCGAATTGAATAATTATTCAAAAGGTCCTAGAAAGGTATTGAATTCGTCTTGATTAAGAACCATTAATTATTATTTTACCATTAATTAATACCAAGGTACAAAATAAAAGGTTATTAAAGCGACGGCATGTTCACGAGTTCCAGGTCGGCAGTGGCACACGTACGTAGGATTTTTTCCCCTTCCCCATTCCGACTGCCATATCCGTAGCCTCCATGAACACGTTCAAATTCCACACCCATTTTACCCACATGACCGTTCAGATCACCACCCAAAACGATTCCCTGTGACAACGAGATAGCCCCAAGGACCTCGCCGAGTTTATCCCAAAACCACCTCTTATCAGCGTCGCTACAACCGACCTGTGGCGCGTAAGTACTTACGACGTAAGTAGGAACCCCCCCCAATAAGCACCTTCACGCACATAAGTCGATCGCCAAAGCGATTCACCTCCAAGATATCACCATGCAATTACTCGGCGAGCACCACAGCCACCCCGTTGCGAAGCCGAGTTTCACCTTGTATTTCGGGGCTCGCGTCTTTGGCCGTGCCCGCCCGGTAGCCCTCGTCCACTTACCACAGGAGTCGAGCGAAGCTCCTGTGCGCCGTTATGCGGCGGCCCCCTATCCGTGTGGCAATCATTTTTTGAACTCCCATAAAAGGTTTGGCGAATTTCGACTTTGACGACAGTGGGCCCCATACACACCCGTTTCTGTTTATAAATCTAAATATTATTTAATTCTTAATGTAATTATATTTTGATATAAAGAAATGATTCTTAAGAGGATCGTCTCCATTCTCTTTCTCCATACAAACGTAGTTTAAATTGTCCTCCCTGGATAAAGACATTAGAGCAAATATGTTTATTTATTTTTTAATTTTTATTATTATTTTAATTAGAAAATAAAAATTATAAAAAGGTAGATGCATTGTCATGACACATATGAATCATTAATCGTATCAGGCGTCATTTTTCCTCGCCACTCAATCATTAACATCGACACGTTGTCATTATCTTCAAGAGTCATCTTTTAAAAAATTGATATTTCTCCTAAAATGTTAGCTTTACAGTGGTGCCTCTTTTACCATTTTCTATTATATTAATCAAGTAATTAATAATAAAGTACAAATGATTTGCTCTAGCACAGGGTTTAATATTTTTTCATAAAAATAAGCAAAAAAATATTCCGGTCGAAGAATCACCCTCCCAACACGCGCCTTTGAGTAAATAGCGATGCGACATCTAGTCCTAATATTGTATATCGGCTTACCATCTCATACCTACCTACCTAACTACCGTAGACCATAACAGAATCTTTAAAAATAAATATGAAATAAAATAAAACCCATAGTTTCCGAATTGCGATTCTGATACGGGGGCTGGTGTGGGCGCCGCGGTCTCAGGGGCGCCGCGGCGCCCCTGAGACCGCTGCGCCCGTGTGCTGTGCACACCCTGCACACCCGCTGGAGACGCCCCTGTTCGACAGCTACTCGTCCCAACGAAAAGCTATTTTTAGATATAGTAGGACCTCTTCCTGAAACGCGAATCGATCAGTATAGGTTTATACTTACGTTACAAGACGATTTAACAAAATATTCCCAAGCATACCCCATGAAAACCTGTTCAGCCCAAGAAACAGCACAACGTCTAGTTCATTTCATATCCCACCTAGGAATACCACGTAACATTATCACAGATCAGGGCACAAATTTTAGTTCAGATATGTTCAAACAGTTAGAGAAACTGTTTAACTTCAAACACATCTTTGCTTCGCCTTATAGGCCTCAAACAAACGGTGCGCTAGAACGAAGTCATTCAACCCTGAAAGAATACTTGCGATCCTACATCGAAGACAATTCCCACACATGGGATTTGTATCTTAACACTGCTATGTTGGCCTATAATACTAATGTCCATTCCACAACGGGTTTCGCTCCATTCGAGCTTTTATTAGGTCACAAACCTTACATTCCTAAAACAATTGACACTTTAGAAAATAACACATACAGCGACTATGTGCGTGCACTTAACCATAGACTGCATTACAGTAGACAGAGAGCTCTGCAAAATATACAGGTTTCAAAAGAACGGTCAAAACGTTACTACGATACAACTTCTCGCCCCGTCTCGTATAACATAGGAGACATGGTCTATATAAGGTGTCATCATCAACAGAATAAAGCGTTGTCTCCCGTGTGGAAAGGCCCTTATAAAATAGTAAAAGTTAACGATAATCATACAGTTGTAGTGCAGGTCGATAGAAAACAAATTCGTCATCACTGTGATGAAATAAAACATGCCCTTAGTTAAATTAGTACTCGTATATCTATTACAGAGGCGTGACCGCTGTCTTGGGAGACAGCGGTTCGTGTCAAAACTACCAGGAAACCCGGGACTTTACTTCGACAAAACACTAGACGTCAAATTCACAAACGATAACTGGAATGTAATTACTTATATAAGCATAAATCATATACAACCACATCTAGAACACGTAGAGTTTTTTCTAAAAAGAATCACTGATTACTGCGAATTTAATCAGTCAACTAAAATTCAAAATGACTGCCAAAATTCAATAAGTTCTTTGAAAACTCTACTTACAAGTAATATTAAGAAATTCTCGTCAATTTCGTATTTAGTAGCTTTAAGTGACATTATGAGATCAAAACGAGGATTAATTAACGCAGGCGGGTCATTGTTAAAAACACTCTTTGGCACCTTAAGTGAAGATGACGCGAACAGGTTTACCGACGCAATTAATAAGGTACAGACAGACGAAAAAGTGTTGACAAATTTAATGCACGACAATATTCATGTAATAAGGTCAACAATTAGTTATTTTAATAAGTCTATGTCAAAAATACAAGAAAATGAATATCGCTTAGGCCAAAATTTGATAACTATTGAAAAAACATTCGAAAACCTTATAAACACAAATGATAAAACAGATATTAAGTCACAGCTTTCCTTGTTACTAAGCACTGTAGAAAGTATTATTATGTCCCTCTCTTTCGATATAGATGATATAAATAATGCTATTTTATTTAGCAAAATGAACGTTTTGCATCCGACAGTACTCAGTCCGATGCAATTGTATAGCGAGCTCGAGTTACATGTTAATAACCTACCCAAACATTCCGAGTTGCCTACTCGATTGTCATTACATAACATCAATGATATAATTAGCGTGTGTGACATCGCTTGTTATTATCAAGACAGTAAACTTATCGTTGTTATAAAGATACCACTAGTTCTACCTCAAACCTATAATTTGTACAACAATATTCCTTTCCCCGCACCACTCGATATGTCTCATCCAGACACTTACGTCCTTATTGCACCTAGTAAGAAATTTTTGGCAATATCCGCAAACAGATTATTTTATTCACAATTTGAAAGCATTAGTAATTGTAAGATCAGTACTTCGTTTGTACTCAGAGTAACATCTACTCAACCATCTGATGTTACTTACAGAAGTTATAACAAAGATGCCAGAACCATGCCAAACAAGAATTCTCCGGGGTACAGTAGACGCGTTCCAGAAAATATCAAACAACAGGTGGATATATGTCCAGTCAATCAAAAGCAAATGTCACATCGTTTGTGATGACGAGCTCCAGAGTGCCGACGAAGTCTTGTTTGGTTCCGGAATTTTGCATCTACCCAAAACGTGTAAAGCTTTTTATAAGACCTTGACATTGTTACCCAGCGACACTATAACGACTAACACTTCTAGTACAATAGTATCAAATTACAATATAAGTAATAGTTATGATATTTTACATATTAACAAAACGCTTGCCAATGTTCCCATGTTACAGTTGAATGATATGTGTATGGATTCCTTGGTAAAAGCAAGTAAAAAGTTGGACAATATGGAGTCTCAGTTGAATAGTATACCAGAACCTACTCATTTAGAGAAATATTCCACTCATTATGTGTCTCTTACATACATTATTTCCCTAATAGTTGTGTTATACATACTTGTTAAGGTTAGCTCCATTTTCTTTAAGTTACCAAAATGCTGCTGTAAAATTAAGTCTGTCGCACCAAATGAAGGAATGAAACAACACAAAAAACCCCATAAGACAACTAGCTATGATATTATAGAATGCCACCGTCATTCTGAAACCTCGGACGACGAGGACAATCACACGTCGGTCCGATCTCTCCCAAATTTAAGGAGAAATATAGTTGTGTAGTTAATGTACACTAGTTAAACAAAAATATTAAGCTAAAAATTAGGCATAATGAAAAAAAAAATCTGTATAAAACTTAATACAGTAAAATTGGGTGTCGGTATAATGGGTTAGTAAATAATTTCGACTAGATATATTCGGTATAGGTACATAATTTGTAAGCCTACAATGACTCCTTGAATGTGTTTTCTGGGTAGCGCATTGATCATCACCATGTTGAATACGCGTGATGATCAATCTTAACGGGGGGGTGTTATATTAGCTAACCTAGATCTACAGAGTTCCACCAAACCACCGTATCATGCATTACTAATACCTACGGCCGCAGGTCACTGCACTTGAAACATTTCAGGCAACGTAAGTGTTTTCAAACTTTCCTAATCAATTATATTTCTTTTTTAGCAGACCGGTTTTGAGACTCATTGTGGGCACTAGGCTAATTTGTTAATTGTATAGATCTACATGTTTGTGAACTTAGCACAGCATTGTTCAGCACATCAAAAAATAATGTGAGTTCTATTCGCATGCAGTCGAGTTCTATAGTTCCTGATACTTTTTATAAATAGTTCTGGCTCTATTGGCTTAAATTTTTTTTTTAAATGATGTGCGCTAACTTCTCGGTATTTTTCAGCACATCACAAAATTATTTGATTTTTATTTGAATAGAGCTTAGTTCTACAGTTCCTGATAATTTTTAGAAATAGTTCTGGGTTTTTTCGTCAAAAAAATCAAATATAAAAATTCGACAGTCATTTTGTCCAGCAAATATGAATAGTCGATAAATACTATTGTCGTCGTTCCATGTGCTGGCAGAGGCTTGAACTCACGCTGTTTTACTAGATTCGGGATAGCACTTCGACTTACAAATCGATTCCAGTCCGGAACTCACATTTTAACGCCAGCACAGCATACCAAATCATCAAAGTAGACGAAAAAAAAAGGGATTCTGCCAAATTCGAGTATTGACAAAATGCTATTGTTTTCGTTCCAAAATTGCAAAGGGGCTAGAACTCATGCGATTTAAACAGATCTTGGACTTTACTTCGACTTACATATCGATTTCAGTCCGGAACTCACATTTTACTGCCAGCACAGCATACCAAATCATCAAAGTAGACGAAAAAAAAGGGATTCTGCCAAATTCTAGTATTAGAAAAATACCATTGTTTTCGTTCCAAATTTGCAGAGGGGCTAGAACTCATGCGATTTAAACAGATCTTGGACTTTACTTCGACTTACATATCGATTCCAGTCCGGAACTTACATTTTACTGCCAGCACAGCATACTAAATCATCAAAGTAGACGAAAAAAAAAGGGATTCTGCCAAATTCTAGTATTGAAAAAATGCTATTGTTTTCGTTCCAAAATTGCAGAGGGGCTAGAACTCATGCGATTTAAGCAGATCTTGGACTTTACTTCGACTTACGTATCGATTCCAGTCCGGAACTCACATTTTACAGCCAGCACAGCATACCAAATCATCAAAGTAGACGAAAAAAAAGGGATTCTGCCAAATTCGAGTATTGAAATAATGCTATTGTTTTCGTTCCAAAATTGCAGAGGGGCTAGAACTCATGCGATTTAAGCAGATCTTGGACTTTACTTCGACTTACAAATCGATTCCAGTCCGGAACTCACATTTTACTGCCAGCACAGCATACCAAATCATCAAAGTAGACGAAAAAAAAAGGGATTTTGCCAAATTCTAGTATTAGAAAAATACCATTGTTTTCGTTCCAAATTTGCAGAGGGGCTAGAACTCATGCGATTTAAACAGATCTTGGACTTTACTTCGACTTACATATCGATTCCAGTCCGGAACTCACATTTTACTGCCAGCACAGCATACTAAATCATCAAAGTAGACGAAAAAAAAAGGGATTCTGCCAAATTCTAGTATTGAAAAAATGCTATTGTTTTCGTTCCAAAATTGCAGAGGGGCTAGAACTCATGCGATTTAAGCAGATCTTGGACTTTACTTCGACTTACGTATCGATTCCAGTCCGGAACTCACATTTTACAGCCAGCACAGCATACCAAATCATCAAAGTAGACGAAAAAAAAGGGATTCTGCCAAATTCGAGTATTGAAATAATGCTATTGTTTTCGTTCCAAAATTGCAGAGGGGCTAGAACTCATGCGATTTAAGCAGATCTTGGACTTTACTTCGACTTACAAATCGATTCCAGTCCGGAACTCACATTTTACTGCCAGCACAGCATACCAAATCATCAAAGTAGACGAAAAAAAAAGGGATTCTGCCAAATTCGAGTATTGAAAAAATGCTATTGTTTTCGTTCCAAATTTGCAGAGGGGCTAGCACTCATGCGATTTAAGCAGATCTTTGACTTTACTTCGACTTACATATCGATTCCAGTCCGGAACTCACATTTTACTGCCAGCACAGCATACCAAATCATCAAAGTAGACGAAAAAAAGGGATTCTGCCAAATTCGAGTATTAAAAAAATACTATTGTTTTCGTTCCAAAATTGCAGAGGGGTTAGAACTCATGCGATTTAAACAGATCTTGGACTTTACTTTGACTTACAAATCGATTCCAGTCCGGAACTCACATTTTACTGCCAGCACAGCATACCAAATCATCAAAGTAGACGAAAAAAAAGGGATTCTGCCAAATTCGAGTATTGAAAAAATGCTATTGTTTTCGTTCCAAAATTGCAGAGGGGCTAGAACTCATGCGATTTAAGCAGATCTTGGACTTTACTTCGACTTACAAATCGATTCCAGTCCGGCACTCACATTTTACTGCCAGCACAGCATACCAAATCATCAAAGTAGACAAAAAAAAAAAGGGATTCTGCCAAATTCTAGTATTGAAAAAATGCTATTGTTTTCGTTCCAAAATTGCAGAGGGGCTAGAACTCATGCGATTTAAACAGATCTTGGACTTTACTTCGACTTACAAATCGATTCCAGTCCGGAACTCACATTTTACTGCCAGCACAGCATACCAAATCATCAAAGTAGACGAAAAAAAAGGGATTCTGCCAAATTCGAGTATTGAAATAATGCTATTGTTTTCGTTCCAAAATTGCAGAGGGGCTAGAACTCATGCGATTTAAGCAGATCTTGGACTTTACTTCGACTTACAAATCGATTCCAGTCCGGAACTCACATTTTACTGCCAGCACAGCATACCAAATCATCAAAGTAGACGAAAAGAAAAAGGGATTCTGCCAAATTCTAGTATTGAAAAAATGCTATTGTTTTCGTTCCAAAATAGTAGAGGGTCTAGAACTCATGCGATTTAAACAGATCTTGGAATTTACGTCGACTTACATATCGATTCCAGTCCGGAACTCACATTTTACTGCCAGCACAGCATACCAAGTCATCAAAGTAGACGAAAAAAAAAGGGATTCTGCCAAATTCGAGTATTGAAATAATGCTATTGTTTTCGTTCCAAAATTGCAGAGGGGCTAGAACTCATGCGATTTAAGCAGATCTTGGACTTTACTTCGACTTACAAATCGATTCCAGTCCGGAACTCACATTTTACTGCCAGCACAGCATACCAAATCATCAAAGTAGACGAAAAAAAAGGGATTCTGCCAAATTCGAGTATTGAAATAATGCTATTGTTTTCGTTCCAAAATTGCAGAGGGGCTAGAACTCATGCGATTTAAGCAGATCTTGGACTTTACTTCGACTTACAAATCGATTCCAGTCCGGAACTCACATTTTACTGCCAGCACAGCATACCAAATCATCAAAGTAGACGAAAAAAAAGGGATTCTGCCAAATTCGAGTATTGAAATAATGCTATTGTTTTCGTTCCAAAATTGCAGAGGGGCTAGAACTCATGCGATTTAAGCAGATCTTGGACTTTACTTCGACTTACAAATCGATTCCAGTCCGGAACTCACATTTTACTGCCAGCACAGCATACCAAGTCATCAAAGTAGACGAAAAAAAAAGGGATTCTGCCAAATTCGAGTATTGAAATAATGCTATTGTTTTCGTTCCAAAATTGCAGAGGGGCTAAAACTCATGCGATTTAA
>CAUEGO010000080.1:0-17761 GCA_958496205.1 Idaea biselata
AGCCAAATATAGTGTCGTTTTGGTGTTAGTCTTTTAACAACCCATATAGGCCGAGGCCCGTGCTTGGGTATGTTAGATTTAATTAACGACCCTATTTTATAAATAAGTTTGACGCGAGACAGTCTTTTACATACACATGCATACTTATTAATTATTTATTTTACACACATACATACATGCAACAAATAGATAGAATAAAAATAAATATATAAAATACATCATAAACAAATATATATCTATACCCATATACTACATACATTTACAATACACATAACAAATATAACATTGGTGAGAATTATTATTATTTATAGTAATCCTAGGTTCTTCATTCAAATTTATATCTCCACTCATTCCATAAATTGGCAAAAGTATTTTGGTCTACATTAGCTAGTTTATGAGCAGCCTTTCTTTTGATGTTACTAAAAGTACAGTCCTTTATAAAAATCCTCATAATAACTGTTAAAAATTCTTGGAGCAATTGATGAAAAATGTCTCCGAGTGAAATCAAGTGCAGACCGTGGAACATTAACTACATCTCTTTTAGACACTACTCGTTGGGGTCTCTTAGGAATGGTAATGGGGTAAATATGTATTATTAATTGCTTGACATATAGTTGCCTGGGATCTAAAACCTTACTCTCAGCATACAATAAATCCGTTGGATATAGACGTGGCTTTTTTTTAATTATTTTCAAGACTAATTTCTGTGCTACTTCAAGTTTATGAATTAATTTGTTCGAGCAAGCTCCCCATGCTATTACTCCGTATCTCCTATGTGTGTATCTCCTATGTGTGGTAAACATTTAGAAATAAAATTTTCTCGTCGGGATCCGTTCTGTTACTAAGTGCACATAAAACTGAACGTACGCTGCGACCTCGCTTCGCTCACAAAACGCCGTGTGATAACGCCCTAACACAATCGGGCTGTGATTTGACAAAGTGGATCAGGAGTGGTATTATAAAATACGGCACCAGGGGCTGTATTTTTGAACCATTGGAATTAAATTCGTATGCGAAAGGCTAATGAATAGATGTGCGGTCTCGCTCACGCACATACACAACGAACGAGAGCAAGCATGCGATACTTTAACTTTCGCCTACGAAGTTTATTCCAGTTGTTCAAAAATACGGCTCCAGAGTGAGAGCCAGGAACAATGTTTATGTAGGATAGATAGATGGCGCTAATTTATAAAGTTACGTCCATTGTCTTTAACGTTACGTGTATTTTTCAACCAAATAATAACTTTATTTCCTATGCGTTAAGTTATATTATTCGTAAGATAATTGAGGATTATAAGTCAAATTGTATTACGGATTAATTTACTCGTATTTGTGTTTTTTTTTTTCATTTATTTTGGTGGATGATGGTTTGACAGTTCTTAAGGCTGCGTTTCCACTAGAGCTAAACGAGGATGCGTTGCTACGAATAGGTTTTGTAGAACCAATAGAATCGCTCGATTCTTAAATCAACCGAATAACTAGCTGTGCTCTATCGATTCACCCGTGCATGTGCCTAGGTGTACAATAGCCAATTTATCCAGGATTCTATTGATACCGCCGATTTTCATCGCAATCGGTTTAGTAGTTTCTATTTATAATAATAGTAAATGTAGGCAATATGTATGGTATGTTACATAATGAATATCGTTACTTACCCCCGAATGAAGAACAAGGAGTGTCGTGAAGACTTCTGTGAGTGTCTGTATGTGGCATCTTTGTTCCAAAACGTATATCAGTTAGACTTCAATTTCATTTCAAAGTCAGTATTCTAGCTGTTTCATGCATGACACTTTAATTAAGTCAATTTATGACCATTTTTTTTTTCATTTTAATAAAAAAAAAAAAATTCATTTTTATATACAATTAAAAAAAACCGACAAATAATTTTGTCTGAAAAATGTTTAAGCCTACGTCTATTAAGAATGCGAAAGTTTAGATGTTTGTTTGGATATTTGTGTTATAAATACGCAAAACCTATTTTTTAACTCATATTTTTAACCCCCGACGGAAAAAGAGGGGTGTTTTTCCGTGCCACATGTCTGTGTGTGTGTGTGTGTGTGTGTGTGTGTGTGTGTGTGTGTGTGTGTGTATGTGTATCTGTCTGTGGCATCGTAGCTCACGAACGGATGGACCAATTTCAATTTAGTGTTTTTTGGTTGATAGGTGACTCTTGCGCGAGTGTTCTTAGCTATGTTTGATTAAAATCGGCTCAGCCGTTCATAATATATGTGGGTTGAAGCTCGACAATAAAAATCGAATGTTTTTAAATATGCCCGAGTGGGGTATCAAATAAAAGAGCATAACTTTTGTGACAAGAATATGCATGTTTAATCAAAATCGGCTTAGCCGTTCAAAGTATATGTCGGGTCAAACTCGGATATAAAACCCGATTGGTTCTAATATGCCCGAGTGGGGTATCAAATGAAAGGACTTCTGTGGCAACCATATGCATGTTTAATCAAAATCGACCTTACAAAAAGGGTGAAATAAAAAAATTAAATTAAAAATTTAAAAAACCCCCGACTTAAAAAATCTTCAAAGTTAAAACAAAACTAAACTTTAAAAAGGTAAAAATAATAAGCCGAAAACAAATTTCATGTCTCTGAGTAGGTATGTGGTACCTTACTTTCCCGCGTCGGGGACGCGGAAACGTTAGATAGGTACTATAAGCACGGGTCGGTTACCATCAACTTCTGTGATACATGCCCGCGGCCCCCGACCCTGGAAAGTAAGGTACCACATACCTACTCAGAGACATGAAATTTGTTTTCGGCTTATTATTTTTACCTTTTTAAAGTTTAGTTTTAACCCAATAATTCCGCAAGATCGGGACTTACGCGGGTAAAACCGTCGGGCGCTGCTAGTTAAAAATTAAACTAACACAATTAATTTACTTTATCATCACTATTCATCACAATAATTATGTAACTCTACTAGGTGATAGTTTCGTGTTTCGATTGTCTGATGTTTCCCAGTGTAAATGTTTGACTGTTTACTATTATTATGGCAATAAACTATTTATTATTCAAATGTATGTATTTCTTTTATTTTTGTAATTTTAGTACCTATTGAATAATAATATGCTATGCTGTTCTAAAATGTATAGCTTTCAAAGAGTTCGTAAAAATAAAGTTAATTTTTAATGCTCTATTTAGGCATGTCTATTATACCTACTAGAAATATTTTCAAGTAAAAATACATCTTCAAAACGAGGCTTGAACTCGACTACTAGACCATACGAACCGCCGCTGGTTTGACCCTCGCCGCGACTGAATTTTTGAAGATGTGTTTTTCTTTAAAAACATTTTTAAGAAATCTCCCAGCAAATACCTAATGAATAGCTCACAAATTATGTAATAAGAAAACGCGATATTTATTATCATAGCAATTCAATCACAGCTCTCAAATCAGCTGGTAATAACGAGTTGACCTTTTTATCTCTAACTAAAGTAATGTACAATTTGACGCCTCCGAGTGACGAGTACACAGCTGCTCACACCACGAAAGTTGACGAGCTGAATGGGAGGAAAACAGTATCATAATGAGTCGTGATTGGCTGCGGAGCAGTCTAGTTGACTGGGCGATGGCGCTCTGATTTAATCGGTGTAAATACTGAAGTTATTCTACAACCGGCAGCCACGCGGACTGGTAACAGATATCAAACCTGTTTTACCTGAATATTCACGTACGTATTATAACGATTATGTAGGTATATATTTGTCTGTAGCTGGTGTAGAGTGTTTGTGTAAAAAGTTGACGTTAATAATAATTATTCAAATATTTAGATTTGCTTCGTCGCGGTTGCTCGTCGTGTATTTATTACTAGAGCAGAGTGGTATTGTTTTGAACGATTGTAGAGTTTTTGGTATAAATGAATGTCGACAGAATGACGACAGTGGACTACGCGAAAGTGCCAATCAAGGAGAAAGCGTTGTACGTGCCGCAGCTGGATGAGGTCGTCAATGGTAATTATATACATTTTAATACCGCTTAAACCTATTCAATTCGCCAGTTTTTTTCTTTTTAGGGTTCTGTACCTCGGAAAGAAAACAAGGAAACCCTTATAAGATAATCCGCTTGTCCGTCTGTCTGTTTCTATATAAGTTAGGTAAGCTGTCCATAAATAACTTTGTAAAGATGAACTTTACTGACAACTAGTTTGTAAAATCAATGGCAAATAGGCGACCTTATCGCTTAAAGCGATTTCTTCCAGGCAACCTAGAATGGAAAATGGTTTGGGCACATATTCTAAAACAACTCGACATTTTTTGGATATTTTGCAGGGTTTCGCTTAAGCTTTTGAAGTTTTAGTAGTTTCTTGCAAAATTACATACAATTGCTTTTACAAATGCTGAAGCATTGTTGAGACACTGTAGTTATAGAATATGCAGGTAGCTGTACCTACTACAAATAAAATAAATAGTTTACCAATGCACATTAGATATAATACCATATTTGCGTGAAAAATATTAAATTCCTTTTGTAATGAAAAAGAACCAATTAAGTAAGTAAAAAACAATAGGTTGATATTGAGTTATCAACCTCTTATTTTTATGTCGTGTCAAATTGACCCCATGGTTATCAATATTAAATAAACTATCTAGTCACGTCGTTATGTAATTGTTTAACATAATATTGGTGATATTGTCTCAGATTACCTACTAAGTATCTAAGTTTGGTATTTCAACGTGTACTATGTAAAGTTACACACTGTAACAAGATACCAAGATGCTGATATATGCCTGTCAAGACAACCGGCATAATAACAGCGTAGGAATTTCGAGAATTCCTTTCTTTGTAGAACGCTATTTAAGGTGTAAGAACACCTTAATTATATTAGTGTTACATCCTTCTAGGTAAGATAGATAGATAGACTTGTAGTACCACATAGTTTGCCCACTTTAGTCGTAAGTTTTTTATGCTGGTATCTCTTCCTACTTCCCACTCATCTCTAGCGTCCGGCTTGGCTTCATTCGCATTTTAGTGCGCCTCCACGATAGTCGTGCGCTGCGGTCTCGATTGAAAAAATAATAAATATAATCGAAACGCGCGCATAAAGAATATTAGCAAAACAAAGAAGAAATCTAGTGAAAAAGTTAGCAAGATTCGACATCATCAAGCAGCACTCAAGTTCTTCGTGATCCAAGCCGTTTCCGGACAGTGAAAACGTAGTTCTTACCTACCTACATTTTTAATAAATGCACCAGATAAGTCTCAGAGACTTTTTCACCGCATTTAATGTATCATGCATCAGAATTATCTGTGGGATTCTTCGCCGCATGAGTACCTATTCTATGGGGCAAGTTTTCACTCGCCCCATAGCGAGTGTCTTCACACTCCACATTTAGTGTATCATGCATCAGATTAATCTGTAGGATTCTTCGCCGCATGAGTACCTATCCTATGGGGCAAGTTTTCACTCGCCCCATAGCGAGTGTCTTTACACTCTCAGTGTCTTTACACTGTACCTACACTATCGGTTTTTTCAAACCAGAATCAAATTGTTTGTTTTTCTCAAACCATTTTTTCTGCAGTTATGCACTAACGCTAACGGCGTTTTTTACACTCGGGGTCCGAGGGTCCCAAGTCGGGGTCCGTATCCAGGGATAACGATAAAAATCTCGTCTGATTCAGACGTGCCAGCTGTTCAGCCAACAGCCTACAGCCGCCACGGAACCGATCGCTACACCAGCAACCGATCGCTGCGCCAGCAACCGATCCGTAGCAAGGATGGACTCATTTGGGCGAACCAAATTCCGAATTACTACACCATTTTGTAGTATGTCCAATAATATCAGTAAAATTCCACCCGGAACTGTTTTTAAAAGCTAATCTACGTCTAGATTTGCACATTTCACAACCAAGTGCCAAAAAAAAAAAAAAAATAACGGAAAATTGCGAATAATTTTTCAAAACAAATTTTCTTATGTGTCAGTTAACACTGAGAAATAAAGCTTAGGAAAAAGTAATTGTTTCAAAAACAACAACAACATTGCTTAAAATATCAAGCAATTGTTATGTAATCTCAGCACTTAGGCTGAATACCGAAATTAGAACGGTAATTTCGAATAACTACGAGACAGATCTATCGAGGGTAGACAGAAACGAAATATGGCAGTAACCAATTATTGTGCTTTTATGGAAAGTTATTTCCAACCAGTTGCCACGTGCTAACTAGGTATTTGTACAGAATCAAAACTAATGGTGCGGCCACACTGTTCCTCTCGCCTCTCTTACGACACGCTCGCGCTGGTCTCGCTAAAATGAATATAGTTAGATATATATCTACCTATATATCGTAGGTATCTACGCATGGCGAGTAACGTGATTAATATTTCTGCTCATGAGCGTTTCTACATGGGGCGTATTCTGCTCGCTAATCATGTTGTTCTCAAGCCCTTCGGGTTTCCGCGCTATAATGAACAGATCATCTGTTTCTGTCGAGTAGCGAATCTGCCGAATTACGAATCTGTCCAATCCAGAATCTGTCCTACACCGAACAAAGGGTTTGACTCACAAAACGTCAATTTTCTTAGTCAATAGTGACTCCACCCTATTTTTTGGTGAATAAATAACTCAAAACAAAATAATAAATATGTTATTTGGTAAAAATTTAAGTACATGAGAGTTGAAAATCAGCCTCAATATCCAGAAGTTGAGCTAAAAATATGGCAACAAACTAGGAAGTAGCAAAGTCTAGAAGGTACATATGTTCGCGAACCTACAGCGGGGTTCCGATGACCTCAGCGAATGCATCGCTTCAAGGGATTTTATCACAAATGATTACACAGCCTCCAGCGTGAAACCTACGCTATGCTGGTAGACTTGCCTATTTTTATAGTGTTCAGAGCTCCGTAATTACGCCACGATATATTTTATCTTGGTTTAAGGTTTAGGTTCTCAATAAATAAAAATTTGTTCGATTGGTTAACAAATCGTACATTGATAAAGCCAAGGCAAAAAATACAAGGTAAATTCACAAAGTAAACCTACTAATGACTAGTAAGTACCCTCGTGTTTCGGTAACCTACCGGTAACTATTCGATTCAATGTCTAGATATAGCCACAAAATACAACATTTTACAAGATGTTTGTAAAAAACGTACTTTATATGTATTGCTAACTTTACAGTTACAAGAACCATATATTTAATTAATGTACAAATTGTACAATAGTCTAGTTCATTAAGACATTGGGGTACTGACCTAAAGACCCGAGTTCAAACCTAGCAGCCAGTGAATTTCTGAGGATGTATTTTCCGTTAAAATATTTACAATGTATATTGTACTTTGTTTTCACTATTTGTCCGTTTTGTCCCATTCTAGATACAAAGGTGAATACTTTTCCTACTCCTTAACCAGTAAAGTATGAATGGGCAAGTTTTACACCATCCATAGGTAACTAATGGACGCCTAGTACATCAGCTCTAAAGTACTTAATCTTATTCGATGAGAATAATTGGAGATACTTATTATAAAGATTTACATTCCCACTCGTTGTCAGTGGGTACGATCGAACGGTAATCAATGTCTTCGCCATTGATTCTCTGTAGGAACGTTGCTAGGGCAATCGTGTAGAAATTAGGAGATACGCTAACGGCTAACCTAAATACACAATAGGATATCTAGTTCCTAAGTACCTGGTAGTAGAATAAAGACCTAAAGATGATTACAGGTTCACGTAATCAACGGAAACATAAAGTAGGATTTTTAAGAGATCAACTTTACATGACTACTCCACGGTCCTTTGTAATTCCCTGTAGGAATTCTAATTTAATTTATCAATCAGAGTTGGTTCTTACGTGCTAGAGATATTAGTATATACTATCGGAACTCTTAACTGCTGGGTGTGCCCTGTAATATCGAAAGAGCCCATGGCGGCGGGCCGGGCCTGAGCAGGCGGTGGTCTAAAAATTAATCTCATTTGCAATTAACCAATTAAAACGTTTGGCAGCAGTTTTTGTTCTAAAACTTTAACTAAAAGTTGTAATAATTCTTGTTTAATGCTTCGAATTGACAACCCAACGTAACGCAGCTAAATGCTGTATCAATCACACGAAGGATGCCCAATATCCCCGTGTTCGTAGCAATATAATTGAAACGAGATTTGACAGTGACAGTTTAAATCACGTAAGATCTTTTCATACCAAATATTTCGAATAAAATGTATGACAGTTTTCCTTTTTGTGTTAATAATGTGGCCTTAGACAGAAGCTTTTAGGCTCTCTTTTTACTGCTGTTAAATGATTTTTAAGATTAAAATATATATATCTAATATATAAAATTTCCATGTCACAGTGTTAGTTACCGTACTCCTCCGAAACGGCGCGACCGATCTCCACCAAACTCCACATACGTATTCAGTAGGTCTGAGAATCGACTACTATCTATAATTTATAAGGCAAAACAACGTTTGCCGGGTCAGCTAGTGTATAGATATATATATGTCTGGGAAGGCAATAGATGTCTTGGTACCTTACCATAAATATGAGGTACTAGTCAACCGTGATCCCTCAACGGTTATGCAATTAATTACCTCCCCTAATCGTATCGAGGACTACTGAGTATTATCAATTTAATTCTCACTTCAATTGATGTGTTAAGATAAATAATTAAGTTATCGGTATTCTAATGAAACGGTAGTTTTCAATCGCAACATTCAAACGTACATTAGTGTATGTATGTTTCGAGGGTAACCATTGGGTTATCAGTTATCACGACGGCAATGCTAAAACAAAGCATCTCGCCTAAGGCATTTATTGACATTGGCATATTGGCCTAGCTGCAAGGTTACACCCCACAGTAATACGATATTTCTTACATACCTACGCTAGTACAACTATTGTAAACAAACTAGCAATAATAGGTAATTGGATCTAGATTTAACATTTAGACCATCTTATTCTAGGAGTCTTTGCGATATTTATAATAATAATAATCAATCTATTGGTATATATTTGTCTCAGACCGACACTGTCCTGTCCTTATAGGTGATTTTTCCTGACGAAGTACCAAATTTATAAATTTTGTAAAGCGCGGGCTAACACTTTTCGACATAATGATTAGACTTTGTAAAGGTGCTTACAAAATAGGGCTTCTTTGTAGGATATAACTACAATACATTAATGACAATAAAGTATTCGGCGTTTGCTATACCTTAATATATAAATATTTCACTTGAACTATTATCCCAGTAAAAAGTACAGTAATAGTACAGTGTCTAAGTCATAGTAGGACTAGTTAATCAGTCCAAATAGAGAGTAAGAACTAAACGTTCTGATCTGTTTAAACCTCTAAGCATAGAGTGCAAATCAACCTAGGGGTCGAACATTTGTCATTTTACAATAAACAAGATTATGTATTAATGGAGTGGTATATCCTGTGTTTGCTTAATTTTAAGTCAAAACGATACGTTAGCATTATTTGTTATAATCAGACCTTAGCCAGGTCTATATTACAAGTAAATAATACTTAACGCTAAGCTGATTAGGATGTTATCCTCTTTTCATAGATTAAATTTACTTATTGTATTAAGTAAGTAGGTATCAGACCTACCTAATAATTAAAGTTCCTATAAAGGTTGTATAAGTTCTATAAGAGTTAAACTTAAGTTCTATAAGTGTGATTATAGTTAAGTAAAGATTATTTATGATAGGTTATGCCTATAAATAAAAGATCATTGAAGGGTTATCCTTTTCATTGTGATATTTCCTTAGATATACCTACTCTCAACATCTACAAGTCTATCTATCTATCTTACCTAGAAGGATGTAACACTAATATAATTCATGATTAAACGAACTTACCTGTACGTGAAGTTCTATCATAATTATATGAAGTGTTACATCCGAATAGGTAAGTCCCCCCCATCCCGGTAAACCCCATTAGGCAGAAACATCACAGAAAAGGTCTCCAGACTTAATGAAGCCAAGCCGGACGCTAGAGATGAGTGGGAAGTAGGAAGAGATACCAGCATAAAAAACTTACGACTAAAGTGGGCAAACTATGTGGTACTACAAGTCTATCTATCTATCTTACCTATTCGGATGTAACACTTCATATAATTATGATAGAACTTCACGTACAGGTAAGTTCGTTTAATCATGAATAAAACCTTCAAACCATGTCTAGTCACCTAGGTCTAGCGGTTTGGGCGCTCCGTTGTCAGGGCTTTGAATTTTATATGTAGGTATAGTTCACGTAAAACTTAATGGCCCCTGTGATCTAGGCGCAGGTAGTTGCGCAGAACACGAATTATAGATGCGCCAGGTAAAGGGGCGGTCGTCGGGAGGGGACCGACCCACCCCGCATGTCGCTCGTTCCCCGCGACCATCCAGCAACGCATACAGGTGTGTGTGAGTGCTACGTTCCTAGATCACAGGGGGCCATTAAGTTTTGCGTGAACTATACTTAAAGAAGATACCGTATTTTATCTACCAAACTAAGTGTAGGAGTTGATAAATATCAAACGCAAATAAAAAAAAAAAAAAACTTCCGGAAAAAAACAACATTTTAACACTAAAATAAAGGTAAAAAAAATACTACTTTCTGATATTTTTCATTAGCCAATATGTCCACACATGGGAAAAGATAAAACTATAAAGAGGGGGGTCGTTCTAGTGCAAGTTTTTTCATACGTATCTTAACGTAAACGTCACGTAGGTATACTAAAAATGAGTTTTTAATTTAAAACTCATTTTTAATTTAAATCGCGTTGCTTAAGACGTAGAGCACTGATAAAGTGCTAATAATAATGAAAAGCAACTTGAAATTGCCGGAAAAATTAGTCGAATTTCAATGAAAGTGAATGTTGTGTTACAGTGTTAGCACGTGGCCTGCCGGAGACCTTCGAGGTGGTGAGCGTGTCGGCGGTCGACTCCCCGGATCTCACCAAGGAGCCCTACAGTCTTACCTCGCCAGGTAGATACATACATAGCAATACGTCGTTTTTTAATTGTAGAATATGATTTGACACTTGAAGAAAAAAATGTCAAATACAAAGATCCAAAACGTCAGATCGTAGTCTGAAATTCAAAAATGAAGTATACAGTTAAAAATAAGTTACTTTTACTGCCTACCTAACTGAAGCAACTATTGCATTGCATGTAACTCTAACGCGAAGGTTCTTTCCAAAGTCAATAAAATCCAAAGATGTGCGCTACCGAGGTACCCCTTTATAGCGTAGGCACGAACTGCACAGGCTCGTGCCTCCGTTAAGAAGAAAGGATACTACTCTGTTTTCCATTCAAACGTATTCAACTTTTTTCTCCCTGGATTGAGACATTAGAGCGCATATGTTTATGATAGAAAACCACGATAAAACCTATTTTTGCTATGACTGACTATGTGCCTTTTTTTTTGTTTTTTTTTATTTAAATCGGCCAAAGTAGCGCAAGTAGAGCACGAGCGATTCAAAAATTACACTCGGTCTTTACGAAAAGGAACGTAAGTTTGTAGGTAAGAAAGAAAATACCAATCTAGAAAGAAATCACGAACATTTCAATGTAAATACCAAGTAGTATCAGTAGGTAAACAAAACAACGGAGTGTCAAGTAATAGATAACGATTCGAGAGCACTACCGCAGAGATACCGACTACGTTATCGGTACCTATTCACTAGTACATAAAACAGGCTCGTTACCGCCACTATACTGCTTAGCTACTGCCGATTCACACTGATTTTATGGTTACAAAGTTACAATTCACCATTACCTATACACACATCACAGTCGTCATCTCTAATTCCATTTCCCGATTTTTTAATGCACTTACTTACAGAAGGGCGCTCTAGCTGCTACCTAGTTTGCAACTTTCGGAGTTGAGGATATTACAATTAGTGCCTACTTCGTTTTTTTACCCAGTCCTTATCCAAATAAATTTTATGATAGATGCTAGGAGTAAAGTACGTAACCCGTAGTAAAGAGTAATCTGATTTCATCCTGGGACTTGGAGAATGCTGCTGTTCCAGCAGTAATAACGGGGTCGCTCCTAGCCTACATCACATTCGCGAAATATTATACCTAGTTCTTACCACCAGACAAAGACGAACACTCCTAAAATAGTTTTTAGGGTTCCGTGCACAAAGGGTAGAAACGGGAACATTTTACTCGGAGTCCAGTGTCCGTTTGTCTGTTGACACTTTCACAGACGATGTATTTCTGTTGCCGCTATAACAACAAATATGAAATAAAATAAAGTATTCAAGTGAATACCATTATCACTGATAATGGTACGGAGCAGCACTTGTGCGCGTGCGCGAGCCCGACTTGCACTTGGCCGGTTTTTTTTAAACGAAGTACTCGTATTGATTCAATCTATGTATATGTTTGCTGTAGGTTTATGTGGAAACGCGAAGTTGTTAGAGATCGGTGGTCCCCCGTACCTGGTGCCGCTGGTGAAGCGAGACAAGGTGTACGACCTGAAGCAGCTCGCGAGCCACCTCCGCAGGGACCCCGCGTTCATGGCGGGCGCCGGCGCCGGACCCTGGCCCTATCTCGGGGTCAACTGCGAGGTATCATTTACTGCTACAGACAGAGTGCAGACAAATAATATACTCTCTAATCTGGGGTTTTATCGTCAAATAGTTATCGAGACAACTTCTTTTCGTCAAGGCATAGGTTCCAAGGGAGTAGGTAGTTAATTTGCGTCAAATAAATTAGGGTTTGTTTTAATTATAAACTACTAGCTGACCCGGCAAACGTTGTTTTGTCTTATAAATTATAGATAGTAGCCGATTCTCAGACCCACTGAATACGTATACAAAATCTCATAAAAATCGGTCAAGCCGTTTCGGAGGAGTACGGTAACTAACACTGTGACATGGAAATTTTATATATTAGATTTACTCACCCTCGCGCAATCCTATGACAAATATATCACTGGAATAGGTCTAGTTAGCTCGTTCGGCGCTGAGTTTTAACGACCACCATCAACTAAGACAATAATCTCGTGTCTGTCCAGGGTATAGTAAACCTAACGGTGTCCGACGGAGGGTCGTCCGTGTCTCAAGGCACTCGCATAGTGTCGGTGCAGCCGGTGGGCGCGGCCAAGGGCTCCAGCTCATACCGCCAGCAGCAGCTGCCAAATGAGGAGACCAGGTCGGCCTTGCTCGGGAACTATCTGCTGAGCGAGGGGAAACCGGGGAAGGTACGTACCCTACACCACTACGTATTTAAACTTACCCTATATATTGACTATTTGGACGGCCTAGACTTGGCGCGTCGAGTGAATCCCCGGCTTAATTGAAGAAGGTTGAGGGTTCGATTCCGTCGGGGACAAGTATTTATGCCGACCTTTAAATGTTTGTTTCTGTGTCTATAAATATCATATCGTACGTAGGTATGAATTATTAAAAAGTATGGTGACACTAAATCTTTCCCCATTACAGTCGGAGTCCACCAAGGATCCGTCCTAAGTCCGTTTCTGTTTAGCGTAATACTGGACGCACTGTCCGTAATCATCCGAGACGCACACGAGCAGCCCCCGTGGATGCTCATGTATGCTGATGATATTGCGCTAGCGGACTCGGATAAGGGGCGGCTTGGAAGGCGTGTAAATGCGTGGAAAGAGTCACTTGAGAACGGCGGTTGCAACTCAACGTAGCGAAGACCGAATACTTGGCTAGCAATACCACAGATCCCACACCTGTCTGCGTAGACGGTCACATGGTCGAGCGGACAGACCAGTTTAAGTACTTGGGATCTGTGCTTCACGAGTCCGGCGACATCGATTGTGACGTCAAGTCCCGCATTTCGGCAGCTTGGGCCAAGTGGCGAGAGGTAACTGGTGTCATCTGTGACCCGAAAATGCCGGTTAAACTGAAGGGACAGGTCTATAAAACGATCATTAGACCCGTCCTTTTGTATGGTAGTGAGGCGTGGCCATTGCTTGACCGACATAAGCAGGAGCTGCGTGTCACGGAGATGAAGATGCTGCGCTGGATGTGTGGAGTGACGCGAAAAGACCGCGTCAGAAACTCCCGCATCAGGGGCAGCCTTCATGTCCGAGATATTGCAGACAAACTGCAAGAATGCCGCTTACGGTGGTACGGCCACGTTCTACGGAAACCGGCTAGTTACGTGGGAAACAAATGTCTTGCTATGGCGCCTCCGCCCGGCCGCGGCAGATTGGGAAGACCCAAGAAGTGCTGGCTTGACGTTGTAAGATCGGATATGCGTGCATATGGCCTCACTACACGGGATGCCGAAGATCGTGCGAAGTGGAGACGTAAAAGTAGGAAAGCGGACCCCGGGCTCTCGAGAGAGATGCAACCGGGAACAACGCTCGGATGATGATGATGACGTAGGTATGAATTAACAAAAACAAAATCTACTGTTTTCAGGTGATCAGGATCGTAGCCAAAAAGAGGAAAGGACCTTCAAACTTCATCACAGCCATCAGAGAGACTCTAAAGAACCACTACGCAGACAAAGTTGTCGGTAAGCATTTCAAACTAACAACGCTACATTTCCCGGTTCGACAAGACAATCTTAATTTACATGGAACATACCTAATCTATACAAATATTATCAAGAGGAAAGATTTATTTGTTTGTTTGTAATGAGTTAGTGACTAATGAATGAATAAACTCCAAAACTACTGGACAGATTTTAAAAATTATTTTACCAAAATAGAAAGCTACATTATCAAGGATGCGTTAAAAACAGTATTTTGTATTCTTTATTTTTGTTCAACAGTAAAAAGTATAATGTAGTGAAAAACAGTATAATACTGTTTTTAACAGTATAGTTGGTAACCCTAACAAGACCTAAACTGAAAATGCCTATCGGAGTAAATGTCCTCATATGGTGGTGCTGGTGCCAGGTCTCGGCGGCACGTTCCTGCTGCGCGCGGGGCGCGTCAAGTTCCACGTGATGCCGGACTTCTCCGCGAGCGCGCTCTGCTCCGACAGCGACGTGGACAGCTGGCTGCACTACTTCGAGATGAACGCGCCCATCCTGCATCTCGGGACGCTCGTCACTGGAGACCACGTCAGTTGAGAACCTATAACTCTACTGAGAAATTTGCTACCTACTCATTCTTAAGATATACCTGTTTGCTGTATTTGTTGGTATCCATATTATGATGAGCCTTTTTCTATATGTAGTTTACTGCCAATGTGTGGAAAGTTGTCGTACATACAATGTATAGAGTAGACAAAGCGTAGAGTTAGTAGCATGTTGAAAAGAGCTGCAGCAGATTACTACTAACTCCTTGCTATATTGGTGATAACAGAAAGGTGGTTTTGTTTGTTTATTTCTATTTATTGTCTAAAATTATAACACTAAATTAAAACACTATGATTAACTAATTTATCGGTAAACTGGTAACTAATATATATGGCAAAGGATTGGTATTATTGGTAACTAAGATAATGGTTATTAATTGGTGAGCAAAATAATTGTTAACGATCACGATTGATAGTTTGAATGCGACTGACTTAAAACTAGATGAATCACAGCAATGGCGTATTAGTGTAATTAGCACAATTACAAAATTGCTGCGTGCTCGATATAAATCCGGACACACATTGTACCGGTAACGCCATAATGTATTGTGTGCAGGGGCTAGACCTACGCGTGCAGCACTTCCACGGCTACAGCGCTCACGGCGACGGCGGGCACTACCACTACGACACGACGCCGGACGCGGCCGAGTACGAGGGGTACTTCGCGCTGGCCGGCGCAGTCATACGCATCGACGCGCCGCTGGAGACGCACGACATGGGCCGGGACTAGCGGTACCTACCCAAAGCCTATCTATAGCATAGTAGAAAGAAGTTATAGTATGCAAACTTACAGTGGCCGGCAAATAAGTTGAAAATTTTGACGTGGAAGGGGAAAGTTCGCGCAGTACATTTTACATGCGACTTCTATGAAAAATCGACTACTGCGCATTCGCAATTTTTTTCAACTAATCTGCCGGCCACTGTACTAGATATCTGAAAACGGGCTTTTCTTTTCATGTAGTGATGTGACTGACTTAGTCCTAGAGTTTTCAGGTCGCCCTAAAGCCTCTAACTTTGACCTAACGACTGTTATCACTATCTGAGATAACCAGGACCAACTGCTTAACGTGCCTTCCGAAGCACGGACACGGAGGAGCTCGAGAAAGTCATGTGTAAGTTTTCCTACAACATAATGTGACCTTTTCTAGACTTGTGATCTTTCCTCCTACTTATGTGACCTTTCCTACAACTTATGTGACATTTCCTACAACTTATGTGACATTTCCTACAGCTTACTTGACCTTTTCTACAACTTATGGGACCGGTCCCGGGAAACAAATTGGTGTAATAGTAAGACAACTGTAAGAGCGCCGCGCAACTACTAGGTAAACTGTGCTTTTATATAGTCTACCTATGTTCATGAAACGTTAAAAACTTATGTAGTTAGGTAGCAAAAGGATAGGGTAGGTTAGGTTGTGTAGTTTGTTTGGAGTCAGTTGGCTTTTTAGGGGCATTACATTTCTCATTTCCACTGTGCAAGTCTTACATGCTTACATGCAACATATGCAAATAACACGCCATACGTCTCAACTCAACGTATGATATTTCTGTTACCCTTATTTCCATTTCCATGCAAGTTCCACGCAAGACTTACAAAATGGAAACGCGGCTTAGTAGTAATTGTTGTTATATTCGTAAGTGTACATTATTGATGTAAATAAAAAAACTTTGTTACATTTAGTATTATCCATTTATTTCCTGAATGATTTCCTAATAAAATGAATACATACAATAAATTCAATTCAACAAATATTGCGGGAGGCGCGGGCTTCCAGTCTGACTGCGCCCGCGCAAGGCGCGCGTCACGAGGCGCGCGCTTGTGTTATGGTGCAGTAGTCAGTCCGTACAGTACAGTACATGATTACGGCCGGCAATGAGATCTTAAATTAAAGCTTACACTAATCAGACGAGGTAATTTATTTTGTTCTGCTATTCCGGTTGGCATCGCATTCTTTGTTCCCAGTAGGGTTTCTCACAGCCTTTCGCTCCGATGCCGAAAATCGGAAGGGTACCTCTGTCTCGCTCAGCGCGATACAATAAGACAGTGACAGGCATATCGTCGGTATAAGACCAATAGACTGCAAGAAACCCCACAGGGCTGACGACTGGGATGATATTTAAATTATTTAACTTCACATAATTTCATTTAAACAGTGAAAGAATGTGTCGCATCGTCCTTCAAGCGTTTTTTCCAACAATTTACCATTTTTTGTATGGGTATTATAGGTACCATTACCATAAAACTAAAATGATATGTACAACCCAAATAACGTTAAACATAAATAAATGGTTACATCAATGTGGCGATTTATCAACCCTATTTATGATAAAAAACATTTTTTAAACGCTTTACAATTAATTATACATTATAATATGTACTACTAAAATAAATTCAAGCGTCACACAGCCTGTATTACTGTACTCCCTCAAGTCGGCAGTCCCAGTACCGAGTACATACCACTAGAACTAGCTAACACAGTCGTTCCCAACGGCAACGTAGCGAGTGGGAACCATATTCAAAAATGTAAAATATGAAGTTATGAAACAGAGCCATAATCCCTGTGTAATTTATAAACCTGAGGGAATGTTGGAATAAAAAGTATAGTTTCTATAAGATTGATTTCATTAGAATCTGCCGAGTTTTCCATCATGAATCTGCGTTCCCAGCAAACTCTATTATAATCGGGATTATTCCATTGTTATATTATTATATATTTTATGTAAATAATTAATTTTGAAATCATGTAACCTAAAA